>PVLC010004282.1:65431-86847 GCA_004027655.1 Graphiurus murinus
TTTTTTTTTTTTTTTTTTGGCGGTACTGGGGATTGAACTCAGGGGCATTCTACCTCCGAGCTATACCCCCAGCCCTATTTTTTATTCTTTATTTTGAAACCAAGTCTCACTAAGTTGCGGAGTGCCTCACTAGGTAGCTGAGGCTGGCCGCGAACCTGGATCCTCCGGTCTCAGCCTCCCGAATGCTGGGATTACAAGCGTGCGCCACCACGCCCGGCTAAAACTCAAGATTTTAATGGGAGGAATAGTGTAGAGTTGTTTGTTTGTTTGTTTGTTTAGTACTGGGGATTGAACCTCAGCCCTATTTTTATGTGTTTGTTTTGTTCCCGTTTTGAAACAAGGTCTAACTAGGTTGCTGAGAATCTAAGTAGCTGAGCCTGGTCTTAAACCTGTCATTCTCCTGTCTCAGCCCCCCAAGAACTGGCACCGGGTATGGTGGCACACACTCGTAATCCCAGTACTTGGGAGGCTGAGACAAGAGGATCCGGGTTAGAGGCCAGCCTCAGCTACTTAGCAAGGCCCTCCGCAACTTAGAGAGACCCTGTTTCAAAATAAAGAATAAAAAACAGAGCTGGGGGCATAGCTCGGAAGTAGAATGCCCCAGTACCACAAAAAAAAAAAAAAAAAAAAAAAAAAAAAGAACTAGGGTTACTGGTGTGCACCACCACACCCAGCTTGATGCCCTAAGATAGCACAGTGCCAAGTGTGTAGTCAGCACACTATAAATACTCGCTGAGCTAATTTTTAAACTACATTTTAATAGCTCCTACTATTGCATGTTTGTTCACCTTCTTGCAGTTAGATAACTACTCAGGGTATGGTGAACTAAGTTAAAAAGAATAATACACACAAGGAAGAGCCCTGAAGCCCTGACTCCAAACACCATCCTAATCATTTAGCACAAGGGATATGTCCATTAAAATAAGACCTCTGACAAACATCTCTGATCTCTACAACTTTGATTTCTCTTTCTTGTAGCCAAAGTTGACAGGAAAACATGTTAAGAAGGGCGAAGCATCAGCGTGAAATAAAAAGACAGAGATAGAAGAATCTGACAATTAACATGAAATATTGATATGCTGCTGAATTGCAGAAATGAAAAAAGAAATATCTAGGACAAAAGTTCTCAAGAAATCTCAACTACCTTGTGTAAAGTGTTTCAATATGACAAAATGATAAGGAAAACAAAGTGAAACTTTTCTGTGTTGAGGCCTACTTATTAAGAACCCTTCTTCAGACTCTTATCTTCAAAGCTGTATTTATTTAATGATATTTCTTTGAAGATGGTTTTCAAATATGCAAAATCCCATTTAAGCCAACTACCAAATAAAAACTTTTCACATTTCCAAAGCAAGGTTTAATTAAGACATTTTAAAATTGTTCTATGATTTATAGTTGATTTTTTTGATCCATTGATAGGGGTTTACGGTAGCAACAATAAACTTTTCAGGCGACAGTCTGTCTGTCCTTGGGCGGCTTTACATAGACAGCTCTATAATAAATTTCATTGCTAGATGATAACGCATGTGTGTGTGTGTAGTACTGGCAATTGAACTAGGGATGTTCTACCTCTGAGCTACATGCCTAGCCCTATTTTATTTTATTTATTTATTTTGCCATAGTGGGGTTTGAACCCAGAGGCATTCTACCTCTGAGCCCTATTTTATTTTTTTATTTTGAAACAGGGTCTCACTAAGTTGCTGAAGCCTTCACTAAATTGCTGAGACCAGCCTGGAATTGAGATCTTCCTTTCTCTGCCTCCCAAGTACTGAGATTATAGGTGTGTGCCACCACACCCAGCTAGAGGAGAATTTTTTTTTTTTTTTCAGTACTGGGGATGGAATACAGGGGCATTCTACCTCTGAGCTACATCCCCAGCCCTAACTTTTATTCTTTATTTTGAAACAGGGTTTCACCAAGTTGCAGATGCCTCACTACGTTGCTGAGGCTAGCCTCGAACCCGGATCCTCTGGTCTCAGCCTCCCAAGTACCGGGATTACAAGCGTGTCACCATGCCTGACTAAGAACTTCTAATATGAACAAAATGATTACTGTTTGTTTGTTTTTTCTGCGCAACTAGAGATTGAACCCAGGGGCATCCTATCTCCAAGCTACACCCCCGGCCCTATTTTTTTTTTTTTTTTTTGTGGTACTGAGGATTGAACTCAGGGGCATTCTACCTCCGAGCTACACCCCCAGCCCTATTTTTTATTCTTTATTTTGAAACCGGGTCTCACTAAGTTGCGGAGGGCCTCACTAGGTAACTGAGGCTGGCCGCGAACCCGGATCCTCCGGTCTCAGCCTCCCAAATGCTGGGATTACAAGCGTGCGCCACCACGCCCAGCTCCCGGCCCTATTTTTTATTCTTGATTTTGAAACAGGATACCACTAAATTGCGGAGGGCCTCACTAAGTAGCTGAAGCTGCCCACGAACCTGGGATCCTCCTGTCCCAGCCTCCCAAGTACTAGGATTACAAGCATGCACTACCATGCCCAGCTTAGATTATTAGATTTTCATATCAGACTTACAACTTTGCATGATTCGGGTTATCAAAGCTAAATCTTCTGTGACTTATTATGGCAGAAATTAAGAAAGTGCTAAAAAATGTGAGAGGAAGGTTGGGGGTGTAGCTCAGTGGTAGAGCATTTGGCTAGCGTGTGCAAGACTCTGGGTACAATCTCCAGTACTGAAAACAAAAATGTGATGGGGGGAATGTCACCAGGACCTAAGAGATAACCTGAAGAGAATCCCATAGACCAAATGTGGGACAGTAATGAATTATAGGTCACTGAAAAACATGGAATCCATGAATCCAAACTGAGAAGAAATAAATATGTAAACAGATCAATCGGAGAAGGAAGAGCACTCATTTACAGCAGACTGCTGAATGCCAACAGGTAAAGGTGGAGAGAGGGCTGGAATTAGAAAATAATGATTTTGTAATCATCACGAGAAAGATTAATTCCAGTAAGAAATGTCAATGGATGCTAAATCTAGGCAGAAAATTTGGGAGAGAAGCATGATATCTGCATGGTCCTAAAAAGTATCTCTGGATGGTATAGGGGTGCAGGTAGATAGGAGAAATAACTGCTAAAGTTCTATAGCACACTAGGATAACTATGGTTGACAACAATTAATTGTATTATTCAAAATAACTGGTAGAAATTTTTTTCCAGTGCATTCTACTTCTGAACTATACCTCCCAACCCTATTTTACTTTTTTTTTTTTTTTCTCGGTATTGGGGATTGAACTCAGGGGTGTTCTACCTCTGAGCTATATCCCCAACCCTATTTTTTATTCTTTATTTTGAAACCGAGTCTCACTAAGTTGCAGAGTGCCTCACTAGGTAGCTGAGGCTGGCCGCGAACCCGGATCCTCTGGTCTCAGCCTTCTGAATACTAGGATTACAAGTGTGCACCACCACGCCTGGCCCTTACTTTTTATTTTGAAACAAATTCTCACTAAGTTGCGGAGGGCCTCATTAGGTTGCTGAGTCTGGCCGTGAACCCGCAATCCTCCTGCCTTAACTTCCCAAGTACTGGGATTACCAGTGTGTGTCACCACACCTGGCTTGGTAGAGATTATTTTTAATCTACCCAGCACAAAGAAATGATACATATTTGAGGTTATGGGTGTGACAATTATCCTGATCTGATCATTACACATTATACATGTACTGAAATGCCACACTGTACTCTATAAATTTGTACAGTTATTATGTCAATTAGCAATAAAAATACATAAAGCAGAACAAAGGGTATCTTTTCACAAGTTGTTTGCTAAACATAAAAGAGAAATACAGTAAATATATAGTGGAGACATTGAACATAAGGTAGATAAGGCGGTCAGAAGTACCATTAAGGAGGGCCTTGCCTGCCTCTGGGTGAGGTACCCCAAGAATAAAACCCGTAACTATCTAGTCATGAGGAGATACCCGATGAGCTCAAAATAGGCCCTGGGTTTGGTCTCCAGTACCAAAAAAAAAAAAAAAAAAAACCAAAAAGAAAGAAAAATAAAGAAATGACACTAAACCGGGCGTGGTGGCGCACGCTTGTAATCCCAGCATTCGGGAGGCTGAGACCGGAGGATCCAGTTTCGCGGCTAGCCTCAGGAAAACTCGTGTGTGTGTGTGTGTGTGTGTGTGTGTGTGTGTGTGTGTGTGTGTGTCAGTGTAGCCAGGAGCAGTGCTGCATGCCCAGCTCCTCAGGAGGCCAAGGAAGGAGGATGCAAGCTTGAGGCCGACCCGGACAACATAGTGAAACCCTGTCTCAAAATTTAAAAATAAAATAAGAAGGACTAGGAGTGAGACCTAGTTGTAGAGCCCTTGCCTAGCATCTGTGAGGCCCTGAGCTGGATCCTCAGTGCCAGAAAAAAAAAAAAAAAGAAAAACGAAAGAAAATGTCAGTGTCAAAAGACAGAGGAACTCTTTCAGATTCAAGATGATTAAAGAGTCATGGCAATTAATATATGATTAATATATGACAGTAGACTGGATCCTGTACTGGAAGCCAAAAAAAAAAAAAGCCTTAAAATGACACGATTGACTGGGCACAGTGGCACACACCCCTAATCCCAGTAGTAGGAGAGGCTGAGACAGGAAGATCACAGGTTCAAGTCCAGCCTCAGCAACTTAGGCCCTCAGCAACTTAGCAAAACCCTGTTTCAAAAAAAAAAATAAAGTAGGGTTGCAAGTGTAGCTCTGAAGTAGAATGGCCCTGGGTTTGGTCTCCAGTACCAAAAAAAAAAAAAAAAAAAAAAAAAAAAAAAAAAAAAAGAAATGACACTAATGACTTCATTGGCAAAATTAGAATATGGGCAGTATATTAAAGTATTTTATCAATATTGAATTTATTTATAGTAATAATTTACTGTGATTATATAACAGGACATCCCTATTCTCAACCAATAAGTACTGAAGTGCTGGACAATGACATATGCATCTTTCTCTCAAATGGCAGGAAAAGTCGTGTGTGTGTGTGTGTGTGTGTGTGTGTGTGTGTGTGTGGTGTGTGTGTGTGTGTGTTTTCAAAGAGGACAGAAAAGGAAAAAGAACAAGAAAAGGAGAAAGAAAGCAAATCTTAAAGTAGTCACTGATGTATTTATTTAGTGGAGATGTAAAAGTATTTAAATGTTAACAACACTAAACTATGTAACACTATATAAATCATCCGGTTGTAGGATATATGTGTTTTTTTGTTGTTGTTGTTTTTTTTTTTTTTTTTTTTTTTTTTTGCGGTACTGGGGATGGAACTCAGAGGCCTTCTACCTCTGAGCTATACCCCCAGCCCTATTTTTTTTATTCTTTATTTTGAAACCGAGTCTCACTAAGTTGCGGAGTGCCTCACTAGGTAGCTGAGGCTGGACGCGAACCCGGATCCTCTGGTCTCAGCCTCCCAAATGCTGGGATTACAAGCGTGAGCCACCACGCCCGGCTTGGATATATGTGTTTTCTTAGCATTTTCTTTAAATTTGAAATGATTTCCAGATAAAAGGTAAGCCACACTAAGACTTCATTTTAAAATCCAAATGTATAGAGAAAGGAATTACAGTATCAAAATTTTAAATATTGTAGAGCCAGATACTTTAGGAAAAACCCTTCTCTAAGCACTACAAATGAACTAAGTTCTGAACTACACTCATTTTGGTGTCTAACTTTGGCAGAAATAATTTTGATGTGTGCAGTCTATTTGTTTTATGTTCTCCAGAATTACTACAGAACTGTACATTTGAGGTTCACAAGCTTCAAAGCTAGACATGAACTTGAGTATCTGTGACATTACATACAGCCTTTGATCCCATAACTATGGTACTTAGACCCGAACTTTTAAAAATTGCTCCATACAGGACAGAGGCTTCCCTTGACATTTCTCCTTGACATTTTCTTTTCACACTGTAAATTCATATATACAAAGAAAGTGTGTATGTGTGTGTGGGGGGGGGAGAGGCACTAACCCCTTCCATTCTCATGACTAATTTTTCTCAGTAATTGATTATTTTTAATATTCTCTTATTGGTGTAATTATACTTCATAATGAAGTATAGAATGATAGAAACATACGTGCACACAGCACTTGGTGTGTTTCCCTCTGAAGCCCACCCCACTCCCTCCCCTTCCCCATATATATTATTGAGATTTGTTTTGATAATTTTGCATATATACATAGCATTATTTGAACTGTTGACTTAATTTTATCCTGCATGAAAGGCAGATCCGGACATTGTGGTGTTTGTGGGCCTCCTCATTTCTATCCGTTTCTCCCTTTTCCCTTTTAGTCGGGCACAGCCTCTTCTCACAGATCTTTCCCTAGGATTACATGGTCTTCAATGCTGAATGGCTTCATTCATTCTCTACCTACAGATCAACTGTAATCTCTCCTTTGCCCTCCTCCATCAACACATCCAATTCTGCAATTCGGAAGTATTTGCAATTCTTTCAGGGCCCTTTTCAAATCCGTCTCAGGCTGTCCATCCCCACAACTACCACTATCTGAATTCAGAACTTATCATTTCACCTGGTCAATCCATCTCCAGGTGCAAACCCTCCAGTTCATTCTCTGACTATACTATTTCCAGAGAGTTTTCTTAAAATAAGCATATCAATGTTTGCACACCTATGTTCATAGGAGCACTATTTGTAATAACCAAAAAGTGGCAGGAACCTAAGTATCCATCAACAGATGAATAATAGAATGTGTCATATGCATGATGGAATATTATTCAGCCTTAAAAAGGAAGGAAATCCTGTCAGAAGTTAAAACATGGATGAAACTTGAGGACATAATGCTAACTGAAATAAGCCAGTCACAAAAAGACAAATGCTGCATGATTCCACTTGTATATGAAATCTAAAGAAGTACAACTTGCCCACCCCCTTCTCTCATCTCACCCCATATATGCTTCAGCCTAGCATTCTTCTGCAAGATAGTCATAGGATTTACTTCCTGTATCTCCAAATGGTGATGGTCTTGAGGTCAGACAAAAAATACAGGTTTGCTATTCTAAAGCTCTAGCCCTAGCACAATGCCCTATATAGAATAGCACATCAATAGGTGCTTGTTGAAGGAATAAATTCCTAAAGAAGCTGACTCATAAGAGAAATAAGGAATCATCTCTCTCTCTTCTTATTTTTTCTTTATAAGCATCCTAACATTTAGTTATTTGTCAATACCATAAAATACATTTTAAGCAAATGCTCGATGTTATTCAGTAAAGGTTCTTGTAATTATGTTTGGCAAGCTAATATTAACTGTGCCTCTTATAAAGAGAATTTAGCACATCCTCCACAGAGCAAAGTCTGGTGGGAATGACACTCAAGGTAACGTGCTCTCTTTCAGTCAAGGTATAAGCCCATGACCCAAGTTCAACTGATTGATGTCTTTATTTATAGAATTTTAATCCAGACAGAAATGACAGAAGAACTGAAAATAACCATGCCTAAAATAGGTATACATCAGCTACTCTCCTACATCAATGATTTTTTGCTATAATAATGTTACTTGCCAATTACTCTAAAACTCAGTACCTTGAAAGAAATAAGCACTTACTTGGCTCACAAATCTCAGATCAGAGATTTAGGCTTTGTTTCACTGGGTGGTTCTTGTTTGAGCTCAGCTGAGCCACAGGTCTGGGGGAATCTGGCTGTTAAGGCCAGTGATAGGGGAGATTGGTGTGTGATATTTAATCCCCAGTAAACTAGCATGACGTTCTCTCCATGATGACACAACAGGAAAAGCAAACACTGTTGTGAAAACACTTTTCAAGCTTCTGCTTGTGTCACATTTATTAATATTCACTGACTAAAACAAGTCTCCTAAACACTTCCATAGTCAAGAAGTGGGCAGAAAGGCCTAACTGCAGTGGGGAGTCCTCTTGGTCAACATTCTCACCACTGTAATCCAAAACAACTGACCACAAAACTAAGAGGAAGGAAGATTTCTTTGCTCACAGGTTTTTTGGAGACTTAGAGGTTCAGTCCAGGTTAGGCTGGGTCTGCAGAACTCAGAGCATGGCAACAGGAAGTGGAGAGAGGGAGAGAGCAAGGGCTCTGCTCTCACTTCATGGAGGCCGGAAGCAGAGCAAGAGCAGGAGAAGGAGAGACTATATAGCATCCCTAAGGCCACAACCCCAGGGCCTGCCTTAGCAACCAACCCCCCTTCCAACACTGCTGCCTTGTTTCCATGAGAGCTGGGGTGAGTATTATAAATCCAAACCATTACAGGAGTACTGCATATGTGACCAAGGGCCTACACTGATACAGGAGAGATGAAGAGCTCCAGGCATTAGTGCAACTATCTGTAATACACACCAACCAAAACTCATTCCAGCAACTCTGCCTCTCTTCTCCTCTCATTCTAACTCTTTAAACTTCTCTTCAATTCTGCGAGTTGTCTCAACCCCACCAAATATCTTTCCTTTTTAAGTTACTATATAAATGAATTTTAGTTGCTTATTGCAGGAAAACATTAATGAAAGCCTTAATGGAGGTGGGGAGGTGTGCTGGGGATTGAATCCAGGGGCATTCTACCTCTGAGCTACACCATCAGGCCTTTTTTTATTTTTTATTTTGAAACAGGGCCTCTCTAAGTTGCTGAGTCTCTATAAGTTGCTGATGTTGGTCTCAAACCTGCAATCCTCTTATTTCAGCCTCCCAAGTACTGAGATTACAGGTGTGTGGCACCATGCTTGGCAATGAAGACTTTCTTGAAGTTCAGTATAAATATACTTACTATTATAAGCAGTCATGTTATTTTATTTCCTCATATTTCCCAAAACAGGAGTAAAAAAAAAATTCAGTATTTCAGGTCATGTGTCTTTGCTTGATTGGCCTTTTTTTCACTTATATAATTTCAAACTTTTTTTTTTTTTTGCACATTTCAACTTTAAATAGAATTAGCAATTCAACTAGAAAATTTAGTTAGCATTTGAGATGGTCAAGTGGCCATTTTTATTTTCTCCATCACTATTTTATTATTTATCGTGTGTGTGTGTGTGTGTGTGTATGTGTGTGTGTGTGTGTGTGTGTGTGTGTGTGATACTAAAGATTGAACCTAGGAACATTCTTCCTCTAAACTACTCACAGCTTTATTTAATTTTTTGTATTCTTCCTCTAAACTACTCACAGCTTTATTTAATTTTTTTGTTTGTTTGTTTGAAACAGGGTCTAGAAAAGTTGCTGAGGGTCTTACTAAGTTGCCAAGGCTTGCCTCAAATCTGCGATCCTCCTATCTCGGCCTCCTAAGTACTTGGGTTGCAGGTGTGCATCTCCATGCCTAGCTACCATTTATCTTTTAAAACTAATAAAAAATAAAATTACGTCAACCATTTATTTGTTCTGTTGCTTACTATCTGTGTTCCCCCACTATCTGTAAGCTTTGTGAAAGCAAGGTCATTACTCATTATGTTTACTATATATATTTTCAGAACAGTATAGAACAAGATGGCATCTAGAATAGTATGTGTGTGGAAAGTGATTATGTATTAGAGCTTATACATTCATGTTGTGTTTTTAGAACCCCAAGAAGCCTGTGATGGCCTACTGGAAGATAAGATACCACAGAGAACAGAGACAATGTCTCCCAACTGAGCCCCACCACCCCAAACACATGCTACTTCCAACCAGGAAAACTTCTAGAGAAGCTTCCAGTTAGGGCCGATCAATCTAGTAATGGCCAATCCTGGGACTGATGCCATCATAGATCCAAGACATGCCACTCTGAGGACTGGCCAGCCAATCCACAGAATCATGGGTAATAGCTAACTGCTTTAAACTGTTTCTGCATGGTTTGTTATGCAGCAAAAGCTACTATTGCTCAAACTAGTAGCTGTGGGTAACAAGAGGACTGTGAGCATCACCAACATTGAGGCAATGAGGAATCTTTCAAGTTAAAAATAAAAACAACCATAAAGTTACAGTAATAAACTGGAGAAGGGTTTATAAAAATGGCTCTTTTAGCCTGGTTGAGTAGTACATGCCTATAATGCCAATACTTGGGAGTTTGAGACAAGAGGATAGAAGGCTTGAGACCAGCCTCAGAAATTTAGGAAGACCTGTCTGTTTCAAAATAAAATAGAAGCCGAACATGGTGGCATAGATTTGTAATCCCAGTACTTGGGTGGCTGAGACAGGAGGATCCAGGTTCGTGGCCAGCCTCAGCTACCTAGTGAGGCCCTCCTCAACTTAGTGGGACACTGTTTCAAAATAAAGAATAAAAAATAGGGCTGGGGATGTAGCTCGGAGGTAAAATGTCCCTGGGTTCAATCCCCAGTACTGCAAAAAAATAAATAAATAAAAATTAAAAAAAAAAATAAAATGGGGCTGGAGAGTAGCTAAGAAGTAGAAAACCCAATTCCCAGTATTGCAGAAAGAAGGAAAACAAGAAAGAGAGAGAGAGAGAGAGAAAAGAAGGAAGGAAGGAAGGAAGGAAGGAAGGAAGGAAGGAAGGAAGGAAGGAAGGAAAAAGAGCAATTTATGAGGCCCTCAGCAACTTAATGAAAACCTGCTTCAAAATTTAAAAAATAAAATAGGGCGCAGTGTAGCTCAGAGGTGGTATTCCACCTAGGTTCTAGCCCCAGGACAAACAAAGAAAAGAAGGAAGGAAGGAAGGACAGAAGTTTAATGAGGCCCTCAGCAACTTAGCAAGACCTTGTTCCAGAATAAAAAATAAATAGGGCTGAGGGTGCATCTTAGAAGTATAACACCCCTAGGTTCAATCCACAGTACCACAAAAACTAGTCACTATCAGTGCAACTTACAAAGGTAATATCAAGGACTTGTTCCCAGAGACCAGAACTGCCCCATTCAGAAAAATAATACAACAGGACTGCAGAAGAAAAGAAATGTGTCTGAAATGATCCCCTTTGGAGACATCTGTTTGCTGTGCTGTGATGGCAGATGCTAGGGAATAAAAGTGGCAGCAGGTGCAGAGGACAGCTACTTCCTTCAGTTCCCAGGCCCATAAGAACAAGAGCAGCACATCTCACAGTTTCAAGCCTTAAAGAACTTGGGCTACCTCACACCTGAGAGCCAACAGCAAGAGCAGCTGGCGCCACAGCTATACAGGTGTTTCAAGGGTACAATGTGAGTTGCAAGGGAGTGGATTAACTCTGGATTATCTTAAGCCTTTTGGAGAAGCAGCATAACCCTGGGAGACAAGAAACTAGGGTGAATTCTATTTCAAGTTGCAGAAGAAGTAAATTCAAGAGGCAACTAGTAGCTGAGTGCAGTGGTACATGCCTGTAATCCCAGTACTTTGGAGGCTAAGATAGGAGGATTTCAGATTTGAGGACAGCCTCAGCAAATTAGTGAGATCCTGTTTCAAAATAAAAAAAATAAAATAGGGCTGGGGGTGTTGCTCAGAGATAGAGTGCCTCTGGGTTCAATCCCTGATTACACACACACACACACACACACACACACACACACACACACACACACACATAGTAGTAATAAAAAAGAGACCAGCAGTAAACCAGTAACAGAGTCAATAGCCCAGCCCTGTGAATTGCAGAAGGAAGGCACTCAGCAGGAAGCCTCCATGAGCCAACAAAAGCACCCATGAGGAAAAAAGTGTGCTATAAACTTTAGTCAAATTCAAAGACTATGAAGTCAGCTCCCAAGGGTGCTTGTTCATATAAGAACCTTCTAGCCAGGTGTGATGGTACACACCTGCAATCCCAGTACCTGGGAGGCTGATACAGGAGGATCATACATTCAAGGCCAGACTCAGTGAGTAGCAAGATTCCCAGCAGCCTAGAGAGACTTTGTTTCAAAAACAAAAAATAAAAAGAACTGGGGGTATAGCTTGGAGGTAGAATGCACCTGGGTTCAATCCCTAGTATCAGAAAGAAGGAAGGAAAGAAGGAAGGAGGAAGGAAGGAAGGAAGGAAGGAAGGAAGGAAGGAAGGAAGGAAGGAGAAAGAAATAAAGAAATAGAACTTTCTATTTCTTTACCATTCCTCTCTCCTAGCTCTAGCATGGAGAGGCAGTGATGGGAGGGGAAGGGATTAGGGGAAGAAAGAATGGAGAAATACAGAAGCTGCTGTTCACTGGCCTCTTCCCCACTGTGTGTTTCCAACTGGCAGAACAGGGGTTGAGATTATGACACTAAATCAAATTCCAGAGTTTTAATTGACTATATGTTTAAATATCTGAATTAAGACTATAATTATGACTTCAATTAACTATAGTAATCTAAGAGAAAGCAGAAAAGTGAATGGCCTGATGAAAATATCATCTAAAGAAAAATAAAAAGATTAAACCAGAAAACTGAAATTTGACATCACAAGCAGAGCTGTCCCAACTGATTGATTATATTAATAATGTTCAGTTTATAGATCACTATTATGCAAATACTTTTTTTAGAAATTTAGATTTGAAGAGTTTCAAAGGGAAGCATGGTATCTTTTCCTATTCAACATTTATTATTGACTAAGTTCTGCTCCCCAAATTTATACATATAAGCTTAGCCCCCAGTGCCTCAGAACATAACTGCATTTGAAGATAGGAGTCCAAAAAGTAATTAAGGTAAAATGAAGTTATTAGGGTGGGCCTATTCCACATAATGGTGTCCACATAAGAAGAGATTAGGACACAGATACACTGTGGGGTCCAGAGGAAGTACAGGAATGCAGTAAGAATGTGACTCGGCTCATCCTGCACAGCCGCAGATGTGTTCTTAGTCAAATAAGCATGACTGGGCAAAATGCAACACACCATTTTGCCCAAAGCCCTCTATAAGGAACAGGTCTGTAGAATAAAGCTGCTGTTGTTCTCCTCCTGATGGTGACTCCCCATGCTTTCTTTTCACTGAGGATCTCACCTCTGAAACCTCCCCTGCAACCACAAGTGGCCTCCGCCGACCCCTGACACTTGGCATAGTCGGCAGGATGAGGTAAGTGCTCCCACTGTCCCTCTGAAGCATCAGCCCCATGGGGAGGAACAACCCAGGGTGGAGGAGATGTGTTCCTTCCCTGGCCTCCCTGTGGCTCCTGGTAACAGAATATCTGATGGCATTGACTCTGCCAGAAGAATGGGACAATGTGTGTCCCCAGCCAGAAGAAGTCCAGAAGGCTTTAGGAGTGCTGAAGCTACAACAGCTGGCCTCTGGCATTACTGGAGTGGGGCTGGGCAGGTGGAGGCAGTCAGTGTTAGTGAAGTCCTCTGGCCCCTCACTCAACTTCATGCTGTTAGCTACTACAACCCTCAGCCCTGCACATGGTCTTGCCAGAGATATCCACCCAGGATATCCAGCCAGCCAGCTTCCGAGAGGAAATGAGGCACCCAACCAGCTTCTAGTCTGGGAAGCCTGGCCCCACCTCCCTGCTGGGCAGTTTAAAGGGACCACAACTTCCTGGAGGATTAAAAAACCATGAGGCTGCCAACTCATACGATGGAAAGGCAGGGCTGCAGCTTGGCAGAAGGCCACCCCGACAGCTGCCCTAGAATAAGGGCATCCAACAGCTGCTGGATGCGGTGGAGCAGTGGCAACAACAACTCCTAGACACCATCACTACCTGTGAGGAAAAGATAAAACACCAGCCCAACACAGTACTTTTGGCACTCTGCTGGCAGATACACCCAAACCAAAGCTGAGTACATCCTGAGGGTGGAAATACTGTGGGGATTGACTGTGCAGACAACTACCAGAGAATTCCAGCTATGGGTGCATGTGTTAAAGACCATCACTGGAGGAAATTCCCATTGTGCTCCCTTATAATTCCCCCAAGCCAGGAGGATTGTGAATGTAAGGCAGTACAAGTTGCCAAGAGGACATAAGGAAATTGGACAAATGATACTAAAACTAAAAGAGGCAAGTATAATCCACCCAATTCATAGCCCATTCAATTCTCCCATATGGCCAATACAAAAACCTGATGGTTCCTGGAGCATGACAGTAGACTATCAGGAGCTAAAATAAGTGACACCACCTTTGTATGCAGCGGTACCCAACATCTCAGGACTGATAAGTTGCCTTTCACATGAACCGAGACAGTTCTGTTGTAGTCTTGGCAAATGCATTTTTCTCCATTGACATTACCCCAGAAAGCCAATAACAATTTGCTTTTACCTGGAAAGGGTGGCAATGCACCTTTTTGGCATTGTCCCAGGAATACCTGCATAGTACCACCTTATGTCACTGCCTGGTGGCACAAGATTTAGCCTTTTGGCAGAAGCCTGAGGCAGTATGGTTGTGCCACTACATATGATGATATTATACTAACCTCTGATTGTCTTACAGAATTAGAAGCAGCTGCGTGCAGCTTTTGAGCCACTCTCCAGGAATGGGTTGGGCTGTCAACAAGGACAAGGTCCAGGGACCTGGATATTCTGTCAAATTCTTGGGAGTTGTCTGGTTGGATAAGACAAAGATGACACCCAAAGCAGTAATAGGTAATGGACCATCTGTATCTGGGTCTTTTGGGGTTTTAGTGAACATTTATACCCCACTTAGCTATGCTTATGTGCCCCTTCCACCATCTTGTCCGTAAGGGGGCAACTTGAGATCAGACCCCTGATATGGAAACTGTGTTTACTGCCACCAAGAGGGCAGTGGCACAGGCACAAACTCTGCAGGTAGTAGACCCTACACTTCCTTTCCTGCTAACAGTCCACGAATAACTTAAGTTTTGCATGGAGTTATGGCAGAAACAAGGTGCTAGGAGTAGCCCAATTGAATTTTGGTTATAGCTTTGGAAAGGGGCAGAAGTGCACTACTCTCTCATTGAAAAACAATTAGCAGCCACATATGCTGCCCTCTTAGCTTATGAAGCCATTACAGGTACTGGATAAGTGATAGTGCAGACCACCTACCCTATTGAAGGTTGGCTGAGGTCTTGGACTTGGGCTCCCTGGACAGGGATAGCCCAAACACCCATTCTGATGAAGTAAGGTACATACTTAGAGAAATGATCATGGTTTTCTTTTCTTTTTTTTTTTCTTTTTTAAACAGGGTCTTGCTAAGTTGCGGAGGGCCTCACTAAGTTGCTGGGGCTGGCCACAAACCTGCTATATACTCTGCTGGGGCCAGGACATTTCTGAGTGACAGCTCCCTCAAAACCCATGGAAGTGGGAGATGCCCCAAGTCCCTATGAGGAAGGGAGACATCTTATTCCCATCAAAATGTGGTATACTGATGGCTCCTTTCATAGAGAGCCACCCACATGAACAGCTGTGCCTTATAGCACACCACTCTATGGAAATGAGGGCTCCAGGAAGGAGCTACTATACAACATATTTGGGGCATAAACCTTTACAGGCCCCTGATAATGATGTTGTCGACACTTTAGTGCAAATTTGGGCTCTCTGACTACCCACAGAGCCCTTGTCAGGAGTACCATGGTTATGTAAGAAGCTACGACATGTAGACAGCTGCACTGCAGGGCTTGTAGCCTGGCAGTGGGGATTGCCTCTTATCCACACTCAAGCACAAAATGCTGTACAGCAGTGTTCTTGGTATGCAGAACACCACCCAGAGACATAGGGTTCCTATTAACTATCCTCATCTGTGTGGCTGAAGGACTAATAGTCACCTGTTGCACCCTCTATTGCTTTTGTGATCTTTGGGCCCAGGGTAGTGCTCTCTGGGTCAAGTCACACACGACCACCATGTAGGAAGTGGAGTATAGGGCACAGAGGAAGTACAGGCTGGTGGTGAGGACATGACCCTGTTCCTCTTGCACAGACACAGATGTACACTCATTCCACATAGTTGCATATATGTACTTAGTCTTTGAATCCCCTCACAACACACCATTCTGCCCAAAATATCCTATATAAGGACCAGGACTATAGAATAAAGCTGCTGTTGTTCTCCTCCTAGTGGTGGCTCTGTGTGTTCTCCTCTCTCTGGGGATTTCACTTTGAAACCTCCCCTCCAACCACAGCTGGACACACACACACACACACACACACACACACACACACACACACACAGAAAAGCATGAGAAGACACAGGTATAAGAAGATGTCTTAGTCAACATTCTCACTGCCATAATCCAACAGACCAGACCACACACAACTTAGAGGAAGGAAGATTTATTTGCTCACAGTTTTTGGAGATTTGAGGGTTCAATCCATGTGAAGCCAGGATCTGTGGAACTCAGTGCATAGAGGTGGGAAGCAGAAAGAGGAAGAGATCAAAGCCCTGCTCATAATTCATGGAGGCTAGAAGCAAGAGAGTCAACAAGTAAGGGGATTCAAAGACAAAAGCACAGTCCCCAAGACCACACTCCTAGAGACTCATCTTCTCCAGCCACTTCCCACCGGCCTACGTTACCACCCGGTAAATCCATTACAATGGATTTATCTACCCAGATTGCAACCTCACCTCAAGACTTAATTACATCAACTGTGAACAATAATACACGACCTCTTCAGGGGACAATTTATAGCTAATCATAACAGATGATCTTCTACATGCCAAATAGAGGGAATTCTTCTGGAACCAACACTGCTGACACCTTGAGCTCAATCTTCTAGTCTCCAAACTGTGACAAAAATACATTTCCATGTTTAGATCATTCTGTCTTTGGTACTTTGTTATGGCAGTCCTAGAAAACAAATACAACTGATACAAACTATAAACAAAGAGGAAGAGTTCAGGGATGTAGTAATTTGCAGGAAAGTTTAATATGTTTAGATTGCATTTTTTGATATTTTGTCTCGATCAATTGTAATCTCATTTTCCTTCTCAAGCATAAAATATAGACTCAAGTGCAATAATTCCAGTGTTTACCACTGCTATAGCATATTTTTCTTGGAGAAAATATTTAAGATTCTTCAGAGCTTTCATCAGCTATTCATCACACCTTGATTCTATTGGCAGGAACCTATAGCAATCTATGATATTAACCAATCATGTAGGGCTTTCATACAGCTTGAAATCCCCTTAGAATCTTTATCAATATCGTCAATAACCACTACAAAAGCCAAGTGAGAACTTGCATTCCTGCCTGGTATCAGAGGAATTAAGTTTGATACCATATAGGACTGGAATTATATTTTAATTCACAATATCTATTTTCTACTTGTCTCTAGTGTTTTAGCAAACAACTCAGAACAATTGGAAGCAAGTTCACCTACTGCAGGAAAGCTTATTTCTCTATACTAATGATATGACTTGTTTATAAGTTTTTAAAATGCAAATGGACTTTTTAAGTAGCTGTTGTAAGAAGGTATAGCTCCCCTAAACTAAAATCACTGCATTTTGTAGGCATTAGCCAACCTTTAATGGACTGTCTTAAATAAACTCATTTACCAGGACAATTAACTCATTAACAATGGGGATATGTTTTCCAGTTTTATTACTTGAGAAGTTTTATCAGAAGTTTAATTTCACCCTGTACATATTTAAGTTCATGTATGAATAATAAGGTCAGTTATAAACACCTACTTTAAAATATTTTAAGCTAATTCTAAATAATTCTACTTTTGAGATGTACTTTAACCAAGGGCTTACATAAGTATTTTGGCAGAATCATGGCTACACACACACACACACACACACACACACACACACACACACACACACATACTTTAGGAAGATATATTCTATACTTAGTGGCATCTTTGTCAATATTTCCATGCAATAATGCAAAGCTATTGCTAGTAAACAGTAAAGTTTAAACTCTCAAATTTTCACAAGAGGATGACAACTCTTCCAATCAAATGACATCTACTTGGAAATGGACAATAATAATTGCTAGCAATATTATAACAATCATTAAATATGACAGTAATTATGGGCAATACATGAAAAATGTGTTGATTCTTAGCTGTGTGACCATGGACAAGATTTTCCTCTGTGCATTATTTTCCTTATCTGAAAAATGAGTTGAAGAAGATTCCTCTTATTGAACTAAAAGAATTAGTAATACAAATGCATGCTACTGTGTATTTGCAAGGCATTTTCCCAGGGAAGTTGATGAAAGACAAACAATAATCTCTAGCTTTATGGAGGCTCTATATGCTTACAGTAATTTGCACAAATGACTCAAATTAATGGGAAGTATAGAATTTAAATTATTCTTCCAGGCTTATACAATTGCAGTTGTGTTTTCTCTCAATGGAAGTCCATACAGAGACTGAGACCTGCTTTAAAATACATTTTTTCTTGACCAAGAAACAAGTAGTACTTTTAAACTCTTGGATTTGGTTACCTTTAGGAGGTACTGATGAGGCAGGGCAGAAGACCTAGGAACAGGAAAGGTTAAAAGAAAACATCTATATAAGGAACAAAAACAGGGACAGTTAGTAAGATATAAGGGTAATAGACAAGGCAAGGACTATGGAAATCTAAACAAAATTTCAGCCACATCTATGGGCCATGTTCTGAAGAAAACCAGTTTAAACAACTTGAAGTGTGATCAAAGGGAAGGGGGGGCGGGGCGCAGACAAATAGTGGCAGGAGAATAGAGCCCAGGAAGCCACAGAAAACAATTAAAATTAAAGACTGAAACTGGGTAAAAATATTGGGTCCCCAATACCCAATTCTGACCAATCACAAAAGAGCAGATGGGGGACCATAAGAAGGGATAAAAACTCACCTACCAAGGACTTCAATGGTTATTCCCTTTTGAGAACTCCTCCTTTGTGCAGGAGCCATTCTTTGGCTTACAAATAAACTTTCATGTTCTACATCCTTAATTTTGTCTACTTAATTTAATTGTCCATTTCTTGATTTTTTGTTTGTTTGTTTTTGTTTTTGTGGTACTGGGGATGGAACCCGGGGGCATTCTACCTCCAAGCTACAGCCCCAGCCCTATTTTTTATTCTTTATTTTGAAACAGGGTCTCATTAAGTTGCAGAGGGCCTCACTAGGTAGCTGAGGCTGGCTGCGAACCGGGATCCTCCAGTCTCAGCCTCCCAAATGCTGGGATTACAAGCGTGCGCCACCACGGCCGGCTTTTGATTGATTTTTTTTTTTTTTTTAGTGTTAAGTCTTTTAAGTTCTTGGTATATTCTAGATATTAGTCCTCTATCAGAGGAATAGCTGAAAAAGATCTTCTCCCATTCTCCAGGCTCTCTCTTGACACTCTTCATGGTTTCCTTTGCTGAACAGAATTTTTTTAGTTTAATGTCATCCCATTTATTAATTCTTGTTTTAATTTCTTGAGCTTTGGTGATCTTATTAAGAAAGTTTCTACCTGTGCCTATATGTTGGAGTGTTAAACCCATGTGCTCCTCTAGTAATTTCAAATGATCTGGTCTAATTTCCAGGTTTTGACCCATCTTGAATTGACTCTTGTGCAGGGTGAGAGGTTGAGATTTAATTCCATTTTTTTTTTTTTTTTTTTTTTGACAAATGGATAAGCAATTTTCCCAACACCATTTGTTAAAAAGGTTGTCTGTTCTCCAACATATGTCTTTGGAACCCTTGTAATAAATCAATTGGCTGAGCCGGACATGGTGGCACATGCTTGTAATCCTAGTATTTGGGAGACTAAGACAGGAGGATCGTGGGTTCACAGCCAGCCTCAGCTACTTGGTGAGGCACTCCACAACTTAGTAAGACCCTGTTTCAAAATGAAGAATAAAAAAAATAGGGCTGGAGGTGGAGCTCAGAGGTAGAATGTCCTTGGGTTCAATATCCAATGCTGAAAAAAAAAATCAATTGAATGTGTGTGTATTTGTTTATGTGTCTTCTGTTTCATTGGTCTATGTGTCCGCTGTTATGCCAATACTTTGCTGTTTTTAGTACTATAGCTCTGTAATATAATTTGAAGTGACATAGTGTGATGTCTCCTGCATGGTTCTCATTGCTAAGAATTGCTTTGACTACTCTGGGTCTTTTGTTTTTCCATAAGAAATGTCTAGCTCTGTGAAGAATGACATTAGTATTTTAATAGGGATTGCATTGAATCTGTAGATCACTTTTGGTAGAATGGCCATTTTAGTAATATTTTTTCTGCCTATCTAAGAGCATTGGGCATCTTTCCATCTTCTAAAATCTTCAATTTCTTTCTTTAGTGTTGTATAATTTTTGTTGTAGAGATCTTTTGGTTAGATTTTATTCTAGGTAGTTTATTGATTTTGAAGTTATTGTGAATGAGATTGTTTTCCAAATTTCTTTTTTAGTGGACTCATGGTTGGCTACTAATTTTTGTAAGTTGATTTTGTATCCTGCTACTTTGCTGAATTTGTTAATCAGCACTAGAAGTCTTTTGGTTGAGTTTGTTGGGACTTCTAAGTATAGGATCATGCCATCTGAGAATAGAGATAATTTCAGTTCTTTTCCTATTTGTATTCCTTTGACTTCATTCTTTCGCCTTATTGCTCTGGCTAGAGTTTCAAGCACTATATTGAAAAGAAATGGTGATAGTGGACATCTTTGTCTTACTCCTGATTTTAAAGGGAATTCTTATAGTTTTTCCTCATTTAATATGATGTTGGCTTTGAGTTTATTGTATATTGCCTTTATGATATTGAGGTAAGTTCCTTCTATTCTGATTTTCTGCAATGTTTTTTTAACCTGAATGGGGTTGGATTTTATAAAATGCTTTTTAAGCATCTATTGAAATGATCATGTGAGGGTTTTTTTTTTTTTTTTTTTTTTTTTTGCGGTACTGGGGATTGAACTCAGGGGCTTTCTACCTCCGAGTTATACCCCAAGCCCTATTTTTTTTATTCTTTATCTTGAAACCGAGTCTCACTAAGTTGTGGAGTGCCTCACTTGGTAGCTGAGGCTGGCCGCGAACCTGGATCCTCCGGTCTCAGCCTCCCGAATGCTGGGATTACAAGCGTGCGCCACGACGGCCGGCTTATCATGTGAGTTTTTGTCCTTCATTCTATTTGTGATGAATTACATGTATTTATTTGCATATGTTGAACCAGTCTTGCATCCCTGAAATGAAACCAACTTGGTCATAGTGTACAATTTTCTTGATATGGTTTAGAATGTGTATCACTTGTATTTTGTTTAGAATTTTGCATATATATATTTATCAAAGAAAAATATAGAGCACAAGCTGGGCTTGGTGGTGTCTGTCTGTAATCTCAGTATTTGAAAGGCTGAGACAAGAGGATCCTGGATTCAAACCAGCCTCAGCAAGTTAGCAAGACTCTCGGCAATCTAGCAAGAACTTATGGGTTATAAAATATAATTATAAAGGGGCTAGAGGTCTTGCTCAGAAGTAGAGTGTTCCTGGGTATGATTCTCAGTACCAAAATAAAAAAAAATGTGGAGCACAAATCTATAAAACATTTAAGAGGAAATCTTCAGAACCCATGGATAGGTAAAGATTGTTTAGATATGACACCAAAAGTACAATATATGAAAGAAAAATCAGGAAAATAGACTCCCACAAAATTAAAACTTTTGCTCTATGAAAGGCTCTGTCAAAAGGATGAAAAGATAACCTACAGAGTGGCGGGGGATGGGGGGTTGGGGGGTGGGGGGGGGGGGGGGGGGGGGGGGG
>PVLC010004283.1:0-86623 GCA_004027655.1 Graphiurus murinus
CAGTACTGGGGATTGAACTCAGGGGCATTCTACCTCCGAGCTATACCCCCAGCCCTATTTTTTATTCTTTATTTTGAAACCGAGTCTCACTAAGTTGCGGAGTGCCTCACTAGGTAGCTGAGGCTGGCCTCGAACCCGGATCCTCCGGTCTCAGCCTCCCAAATGCTGGGATTACAAGCGTGCGCCACCACGCCCGGCTGCTGAGGCTATCCTTGAATCTGCTATCCTCCGGTCTCAGCCTCCCAAGTACTGGGATCACAGGCATGTGCCTTCATGTATTTGGTAGATAAAATTTACTCTTGGACTCAAGTCGACTTAGAAATCTTTTTCTGCTTTAAATCCCAGGGTTTTAAAGACTACCAAAAGCCTGTTCTCTGCAGAAGCTCCGTTGATCTCTACACTATCGATGACAACACAATTTCCCGTCAACCATAGGCTATCGATGACAACACAATTTCCCATCAACCATAGAAAGAAGAATAATCATATGAGCATGGACCTGAAGGTAGAAAACTATTGTTGACATTTAACTTCTGGAGGGAAATACACTCAGTATCAAAAGAATTATAATGGGTAGGGCAGTTTCGGGTTGCACTTCCTTCTTCAGCTAAAACTTTTCAAGGAGTGTTGTGCTGAGCCATAAACCTAGGATCATCTGCTAAATCATGCTCACAGACTTGGATATGGTTTCAGAGGTGACTGGAAATATTTTCATGGACCTTACAGGGCTAACGTGTACATTCCTTTTTTGCTTCAATATTTATCATAACTATTTCCAACCATTCAGGAAAGTTGAAAGAATAGTTCAATGAGCACCCATGTATCTTCTTCTAAGATTCAACAATGATTAATAATTTGTTTCATTTGTTTTTCTCTCTCTAGAAGCCATCTTTTTGTTTACTTATTGCCTTTGGAAGTAAGATGTAAGCACTGACTAAATGCTTCACCAAGCCCTATACTTGCCATGCCACCGGCATGTGGGGATTCTTGTTTAGAGAGAGAGTGGGCGAGATGAATGGTCAGCATGACTTCTGGGAATGGAGGTTTCCAGCACTTAGCTAATTCTCACATTGATTCTCTGATAAGTGGTGCCATTTTACAAAGCATGCATAATAAATCCCATCATAGTAGTTCTTGTTTTAGTCATTTCAAAGAAGACAAAGCAAATCCATTTTAATTCTGCACACTTTTGTGTCCATCTTCCTTGTTGTTTATTCCCCAAACATCTTCATTATAATGACTTATTGCACACAGAGAGGGTAGAACTTGCTTCTTTTCTCCAAGCATGTTAAGTACTTAGAGTTGTTTTGTAATACATATTTGGGACCGTTAAGGAGGGAGTTAAGATATTTCATTATTTTGCCTGTGACTTTGAAACTTAATAATATACTCACTTTCCAAGGTGAAAGATGTTAAATATCACATTAACACTTGCTAATGATTGGAAGGCATTACTGTATGATACATTATTATAATGGCTATCTGCTCCAGCAAAATAATTATATTCCTTTAATGTACTCATAATATCTATGCTGTTTTGTTCCCAACCCATCTTGTACACAAATACTGAACTTAGTGCCAGTTAATCAGTGGCTAGATTATAGAAGAGAGAAATTATTCATTAGGAAGCTACAGATGTCCTATCTTTGTTGCAGAACACACCAGAGAATTTAATTCAAAGTTCTAAAAAAAATGTTGACAGACAGATGGGATATGAACTTAATGAACCAGCTACAGAACAACACTCTGTCATCCATCAGGCCCCTCTCTGGTACTTTTCTTTCTTTCTACCAAACCCCCACTATAGGTCAACACACCCACCCATGACAGATCTTCAACAATAATGGTCTAAAATTGGACAAAAGCCATTGTCACTGAACAATAACGTGCATAAAACAGTAAGAGCCAGCTGTTTTAGGTAAAAAGCAGTTTGACTATGTCACTGAGCACCTAGGAGCCTGGCTCTACACCATGTGTCTTCCTGCAGCTCAGGCAGTGGACCCCAGGGTGTCCGTCTAAAAGTCAGGATCCCCAAGGATTGCTGAGTGCCTATCAAAATTCTGATCCTTGGTCCCAGTCTAGAGGTTGTGACTTGACAGATCTGGAGGGGGGCCTAGGAATCTTCATTAGACTCAGTCCCCCAGGTGATTCGGAGGCAGACCATGATGGAGCATGCTTTGACCTGTACTTTTTCCAGCATCTAAGGTGCCTGATTCCTCATGTGTGAGCTGATTGAATGGCCTCTGCTGGTTGACCAGGGCTAATGGCTTCTATCTTATCCTGGGTAAGTCACTGGTCAGGAGGAACAAGGGACC
The DNA here is from genome assembly GCA_004027655.1 of Graphiurus murinus. NCBI lineage: Eukaryota > Metazoa > Chordata > Mammalia > Rodentia > Gliridae > Graphiurus > Graphiurus murinus. The sequence goes on from PVLC010004283.1 coordinate 2,316, forward strand.
CATATCCTGCAACTAAGAGGAATTATTGTTTGGGCTGTCTCTGAAAAGGGTACTTTCTTCCCCTACCATCCATGCAACTAACTTATATGACAGGACACCTGCTTGGTAGTGGTTAAGCAAGGAGAGAGAGACAAAGAGAGAGAGAGAGAAGCTATGGACCCTAAATTAGAATCCGAAGGGTGTGCACTTACAATATAGCTCTGCTTTAATATCACACATGCCTTCATAAACATTGCCATGCTACGTGCAGTAGGGCAATGAAAACCCCAGAGATCATGAGGAAATTATGGGTTTAGAGAGACAGCACTTAAAGATTTCTTTAGTGACAGATTTTAAAAAAAGATACAGGAGCCTAACAAAAATGGTGAACAGTCTTACATATGTCAAATTGTTAAGAAATTCATAGATGATACAGTAACTAGAACACTTGGCTTTAAAAAGGCTTGGACTTTGTTTATGGAAGTGGGCCCTGGAAGGCTTGCAGCTTGTGACTTGTTGCCAAGTGCTGGGGAAGAAAGTGATCTGAACTCTGAAGAAAAGTAGCAATGACAGAGGTTAATGCATGTGACTGATAGCACAAATGGGAAGCTATTTGAGGTGTGTGTGTGTGTGTGTGTGTGTGTGTGTGTGTGTGTGTGCATTTTGTGTACTAACAGGCAGTTCAGTTAAACAGAGTGCAACTTTTTTTTTTTTTGTGGTACTGGGGATTGAACTCAGGGGCATTCTACCTCCGAGCCATACCCCCAGCCCTATTTTTTATTCTTTATTTTGAAACCGAGTCTCACTAAGTTGCGGAATTTCTCACGAGGTAGCTGAGGCTGGCCGGGAACCCGGATCCTCCGGTCTCAGCCTCCCGAATGCTGGGATTACAAGTGTGCGCCACCACGCCCGGCCAGAGTGCAACTTTTGCTTTTACCTAGTGCTTCTTACTTATAAGGTCTCATGCAGGCAAAGAAAAACTTGTATTATGTTCATAATTTTCTCAATATATCAGTCACATTTGGAATAAATGTTTTTAAGACCAATGTTGTAGCTGGGCATAGTGGCACACACCTCTAATCCCAGTACTTGGGAGGCTGAGGCAGGGGGCTCACAGGTTTGAGGCCAGAGTAGGGTAACTTAGTGGGACCCAGTTTCAAAATAAAATAGGGCTGGGGGTAAAGCTCAGAGGTAGAATGTCCCTGGGTTCACAATGCCACACACACACACACACACACACACACACACACACACACACACACAATCCAACATTATAGGGGAACTGACGGTGGGTGTAAGGCATTCATGTGACATGTAAGGTTTTTAATTGCGCAGACCCACAGGGTGACCAAGACAGTGGTGTTAGCTGCCACACAAGAAGTATTGTCTTGTCGAAGAGAGCTTGGGGACTGATATCTGAAAGTAGAGGCAACAATATTCCCTTCTACCTTCTGGACCATCTGCTCATGAAAAACTCATGTCCCATGGGTACTATCTTATTCTCAGTTTCTGTAGACTAACCTAGATTAACAATCACCCGAGGGCTTATTATAACCATTAGATATAGAATAAAACAGCATTGCAGTAAGCCTCAGAGGACCCACATTTTATTTTTAGCTCTATAAGCTATGAGATCTAAGGCAAGTCCTTTTATCTCTATTAGATTCAGCTCATCTGCAAAATAAGCTGGATTGTATTTCACCTCTCTTAGATTCCTTCTGGCTCCAATATCTTGTGACTTCAAGGCCTCCCATGTTGACTTAATGCAGAGAAAATGAACCATTTTAAACTCCTTCAAAGCTCTCCACACTGCCGGGTGTGGCGGCACACACATGTAATCCCAGTATTGGGAGGCTGAAACAGGAGGATCACAGGTTTGTGGCCAGCTTCAGCAACTTAATGAGGCCCTCCGCAACTTAGTGAGACCCTCTTTCAAAATGAAAACCAAAATAGGGCTGTGGGCGTAGCTCAGAGGTAGAATGCCCCTGGGTTTAATCCCCCCAAACAAGACAACTCTCCATATTGCTCAGCAGCAGTTATTTTCAACTCACCTTATCTCAAGACTTCCTTGGTAGGCAAAGTGAAAATTCCAAATCCTTGTGATCTTTAATCTCTGTCTTCACCAACAGATGGAATCCGTTGAGGCAGATCAAGTCTGCGTTTGTAAAGCTCCCTTATTTTGTGAAGAGCTTTATTGAAGTGAAATTGAAATCAGTAAGGGCACAATTTAATGTGTATCATTTATTAGGTGTTGACGCATGTCACACCCATGAAACCATCACCATGATCAAGATAATGAAAGTATCCTGCACCCCAGAGTGTCCCCGTGCCCCTCGCCACCCTCCCTTCTCTCCTACTTCTACCCACAGGCAGGCAACCTTGGGTCTGCTCCCTGTCAGTGTGGGTGGCTCACACTTTCTAGAATCTTACATAAATGGAATCCTAAGGACGTAGTATTGTTTTATCTGGCTTCTTTCACTCAGCATAATTTTTCTGTGATTCCTTCATGTTCCTTTTTTTTAATAAAAAGGAGCTGGGTATCAGTCAATCATACGAATATACTACAATTTTATTCATTCACCTGAGGATGGGCATTTTGGGCTGTTTCCATTTTTTAGTCATTACAAAATAAAACTGCCATGAGCACTTTTGAACAAATGTTTGTATAGCTACATATGCTTTCATTTCTCTTGGGTAAATTCTGAGGAATGGAAAGGCTGGATCTCATATGGTAAGTGTGTGTTTCGCTTTTTAGAAACTGTCAAACTGTTTTCCATTTTATCTTCCCACCAGCGCTGTTTGAAAGCCCACATTCTTTTACATCTTTGCCAGAACTTAGTATGGTCAGTATTTTCATTTATTTGTCCACCTAGTAAGTATGTGCTATTCTTTCATCGCTGTATTAATTTGCATTTCCTAATGATTAGTGATATTGAACGTCTTTTTCATACGCTTACTTTTTTTGTGGGGAGGTGTACTGGGGATTGAACCCAGGGGCATTCTACCTCTGAAGTACACCCCCAGCCCTATTTTCTTTTTTATTTTGAAACTGGATCTCATTAAGTCGTAGATGGCCTCACTAAGCAGCTGAGGCTGGCCTCGAACCTGTGATCCTCCTGTCTCAGCCCCCCAAGTACTAGTATTACAAGCATGCGCCACCATGCCCGGCCATATGCTTACTTTCTTAAAATATGCTTTTACTGGTGCATCGTAATCACATGTCCTAGTGAAGTTCAGAATCATAGGGACATATATGCACACAGTGCTTGGTGAGCTCCGCCTGTTCCCTCCCCTTATATGCTTACTTTTCATCTGTGCATCTTCTCTGGGAAAGTATCTGTTCAAATACTTCGCCCAATTTGTAAAATTGGGTTGTTTACTTATTACTAGGGTTAAAAATTTTTTTTTTACTTAAACTTTAACTTAAAAGTATTTACCTTGTTGGGCATGTTGGCACACACCTTTTATGCTAATACTTGGGAGGCTGAGACAGGAAGATAGCAGATTTGAGGCCAGCTACAGAAACTTAGCGAAACTCTCCACAACTTAGTGAGATCCTGCTTCAAATTAAAATATAAAATAGGGCTCAGGGTGTAGCTCGGAGGTAGAATGTCCCTGGGTTCAATCCCCAGCAGTCCCCTACCCAAAAAATCACATTATGCTACCCACCACCATACATGTCCTAAACTCTTTTCATTGCAAAACAAAAACTCTACCTACTAAACTATAACTCCCATTCCTCTTTCCTTTCAGCCCCTGGCACCCACCATTCTAATTCCTGCTTTTGTGATTTTGACTACTCTTAAATCCCTCATATAAGTGGAATTATACACTCTTTGTCTTTTTGTGGCTGACTTATTTCACTTAGCATAAGATTCCTAAGTTTAATTTCCACTGTAGCATGTGTCAGGTTCCTTCATTTTTAATGTCAAATAATATTCTATGAAATGTATGTATCACGTTTTGTCTGTCACTGAATGCTTGCTTTGCTTCTGTCTTTGACTGTTATGAACAATGCTGTTATAAACATGGGTGTACAAATATCTCTCAGTTTCTGCTTGCAACTTTTATTACTGAATTTAAGAGTATACATTCTGGATTTAAAACCTTTATCAGATATATGATTCACAAATATTTTTCTCCCAGTCTATGACTTTTCATTTTCTTAACAATGTCTTTCAAAGAACAGAAGCTTTTTTTTTTTACAGTTTGATTAAGTCCAATTTATAATTTTTTCTTTTGTTGTTTTTTTTTAAGACATTTCTATCTGTTCTGAAGTCACAACTATTTCTTCCTGGTTTTTTGTTGTTGTTGTTTTTTACAGAAGTTTTACAGCTTTAGGGTTTATTATAAGGCCTATACTGCATGTGACACAAGGTCTGGATCAATATTCATTTTTGTAAGTCAGGTGCAGTGGTGCACACCTGTAATCCCAGTACTTGGGAGGCTGAGATAGGAGGATCATGGATTTGAGTTGCCAGCCTCAGCAATTTAGTGAAAGCCTGTTTCAAAATAAAACCAAAATAATAATAAAAATAGAAAGGGCTAGAGATATAACTCAGAGGTAGAATGTCCCTGAGTTCACTCTCCAGTACCACAAAAAAATTCATTTTTGTGTATATGAATACTTGATTGTTTCAGTGTCATTTGCAGAAATTTTGCCCGCTGCATTGTTTTTGCACCTTTGTCAAAAATCAGTTGTCTAGGGAGAGGGAGAATCAATGAAGGAATCACTTCCATTGACATTATATACATATGTGAGAATACCAATGCCAATCTCAATACCTATATGAGGAGGAGGGGTAGGGAGAGGGAGCCGAGGAAAAGCCCACCAAGTGCTGTGTGCATGTGTGTCACTATAACTATGAACTACATTGTGATGTGAGACCATAATGCACCAATAAAAGTATTTAAAAAGGAAAAAAAATCAGTTGTCTGTATATGTGTGGGTCTTTCTGAACCTTATCCTCTGTTTCATTGATCTGTTTGTCTTTCCTGATAACATAGATTACTATAGTTTTATAATGTCTTGGAATGAGGTAGTATTAGTTCTCCAGTTTTGTTTTTCTTTTTCAAAGACATTTCAGCTATTCTAGGTTCTTTGCATTGCCATGTGAATTTCAGAATCAACTTGTAAACTTATTTTTTAAAATGCTGCTGAGTTTTTATTGGGATTGTGGTGTTAGGTATATTTGGGAAGTACTCATATATCACAAATACTGAATCCTGAGCCTGACATGTTGGCTCACACCTGTAAACCCAGTACTTGGGAGGATGAGACAGGAAGATCACAAGTTCAAGCCAGCTTTGGAAATTTAGTGAGACCTTGATTCAAAATAAAAAATTAAATCAGGTTAGGGATATAGCTCAGGGGTAGAATGTCCTTGGGTTCAATCTCCAGTAGCCTCCCACACCCCCTAAATATTCTCTGAATACCATACCTCTTTAATTCATTAAAATCTTCCTTAATTTCTCTTAGCAACTTTTTATAGTTTTCAGTATGTTCTGTGCATCTTTTGTCATATTTATTTCTATGTATTTCATATTTTGATGCTATTTTAAATGTTATTTTTATTACATGGGTAATTTGCCATAGAGGTTGTTTGTTCTACCAAATATATAAATATTTGGTAGAATTTGGAAAAGACATCTGACCTTAGAGACTTCTTTGGGAAAGGCTACTTAACTACAAATTTAAATTTCTTTAATAGTTATAGGGCTACTCAGGTTCTCTATTTTCAAGTAAGCTTTGGTAGTTTGTGGAATTTGTCCATTTATCATCCAGTTTGTTGTATTTATTGGCACAGAGTTGTTTATAATATTTCCTTGTTACCTTTTTTCCCCTTTTTTGTGGTACTAGGGATTAAGTCAGGGGCATTTCTACCTCTGATCTACACCCCCAGCCCTATTTTATTTTAAAAAGGGGTCTCTCTAAGTTGCTAAGAGTCTCTCTAAATTGCTGAGGCTGATCTCAAACCTGCAATACTTCTGTCTCAATCTCTTAAATACTGGGATTTTACAGCTTCTGCATTACTCCTTTAATAGCTGTAAAATCTGTAGTGATGTCACTAATACTGACAATTTGCGTATTTTTCACCCTTTCCTTATCAGTCTGGCTAGAGGTTTATCAATTTTATTAATACTCTTAAAGAACTAGCTTTTAATTTTATTGATTTTTCTGTTTTGTATCTCATTGATCTCTGCTCTAGTCATTATTATTGTTGGGGTGCATGGGGGCAAAGAAAACACGGCCTGACAGTAGGTAACAGGCTTTATTTAGGAATAAAACCTGGAAGGAAGCATCTGACTGGGGAGAGAGTCCACGCAAGTCAGAAATCCCACCTCCTTATCGGCGAGGGGCTTTTTATGGGGCAAGGAAAGGGAGGGGGATACAGGAGTAGTCGTGTAAGCCACTGGTTGGTGTGCTAGTGGCCAGGTCATCCTGTGGCAGGGCGATGGTGAGGGGGCCTTTTTCTTTCTTTGTTCCTTTGTTCTCAGTCCTCCTCTGGCATGACCTCATGGCCAGATCTCACAGTGCTCATAATTATTTTTTTCTACTTACTTTGGATTTAATTTGCTTCCTCTTCCTCATTTCATAAAGCAAAGGCTGATGTATTTAGTGTCATACGTTTCCTCCTGAGTTGTTTTCAGGGTTGTACTAGTTTCCTGTAACAAATGACCACAAACTAGATACCTTTAAAAAGCAAGCATTCAAGTTTTGTGGGCTATTAAGTCTTGAATCAGATTTACTGGGCTGAAACCAATGTGTTGTCATAGCTGGTTCCTTTTGAAGTCTTGAAAAACTAAATCCTTGCCTTTTGCAGCATCTGCTGCTTCCTGCATTCCTTGGCTTGTGACCCTCCTTCATCTTCAGGGAGCATCGTTACTCTCAGTTTTCTTTACAACATTGCCCTCTTCTCTGACTCCGCTCCTCCCAGGTTCTTCTTTTTTTTTTTTTTTTTTTTTTTTTTCCGGTACTGGGGATTGAACTCAGGGGCATTCTACCTCCGAGCTATACCCCCAGCCCTATTTTTTATTCTTTATTTTGAAACTGAGTCTCACTAAGTTTCGGAGTGCCTCACTAGGTAGCTGAGGCTGGCCTCGAACCCGGATCCTCCGGTCTCAGCCTCCCGAATGCTGGGATTACAAGTGTGCACCACCACGCCCGGCTCCAGGTTCTTCTTATGATGACGGTTGAGATATTATGTTGGGCCCAGCCTTATCATTCAGGATAATCTTCGCATCTCAAGTCTCTTAATCACATCTGCACATTCCCTTTTGCTGTATCAGGCAAGATTTGTATAGACTCTAGGATTAGGATGTGGACATATTTGGGGGCCGTTTGTCAGCCTGCCACAAGGGCAGCCCAAACATTTTGTGCTTCCATTTGCACTCAGCTCAAAATACTTTCCAATTTTCACTGCAATTAATTTCTTTTGCCTCATTAATTATTTATAAGTGTGTGAGTATCCAATTATATGAAGATTTCCCAAAGTCTTTTCTGTTATTTTGATTGTTAATGTAATGGTACTGTGGCCAGAGAATATACCTTTTATCTTTGAATCACTTAATATCCAGTTTTTTTTATTTGAATGATTCAACATGTATCAAGACATGTTTGATGCCCATAATACTGTGTTTTTTGGAAAGTATTGTGTGTACATTTGAAAAGAGTATGTGACCTACTGTTGGGTGTGAATGCTCTACAAACACAAATTAGGTCATGCTGATAGCATTGTCAACTCTTCTACATCCTTACTGATTTTCCCTTAACTTTTGTTAATTATTGTGTGTGTGTGTGTGTGTGTGTGTGTGTGTGTGTGTGTTACTGGGGATTGAACCCAGGGGCATTCTACCTTTGAGCTGTACCCCCAGTCATTTTATTTTTAATTTGAAACAGGGCCTCCCTAGGTTGATGAGTGTTTCACTAATTGCTGATGCTGTCTTCGAACTTGAGATCCAGCCTCCCAAGTACTGGGATTACAGGAGTGTGCCACCACATCTGGCCACTTTTTCTAATTATTGAGATAGGAATGTTGAAACTTCTGACTATAACTGTGGATTTAGCTACTATTCTTGCAGTTCTATCAGCTTTTGCTTCATGCTTATTTGAAACTCTGATATTAGGTGTATAGGTATCCATGATTGTTACATCCTTGTGATAAGTTGTGAGAATTGAACCCAGGACCATTCTACTTCTGAACTGCACTCCCAGCCTTTTTTATTTTTTTGTTTTGAAATAGTGTCTCACTAGGTTGTTGAGAGTCTTATTAAGTTGTTGAGGCTGGATTCAAACCTTCGATCCTCCTGTCTCAGCCTCCCAAGTACTGGGTTTACAGGTATGCACCACTGCACTTGTTTTTTTGGTTTTCTAGCTTTGTTTTTGTTAGTGTTAGCTTGGTCTGTATTTTTTCTTGTCCTTTTAATCTTTTTGTGTCTTTATATTTAATGAAAATTTCTTGTAGATACCTCTAGAGTGAATCTTTCTTTTATAACCAGTTAGAGAATCTCTGCCTTGTTTTTAAAAAGTTAATAAAATGTTAATAGGCACTTTTTTTTTTTTAGCAGTTTGAGGCTTATAGAAAAATTTAGTGGAAAGTACAAAGGGTTCCTCTCATCCCCCCCTTCCCTGTTATTAACATCTTGCACTAGTGTAGTACATTTGTTTCAATTTGTCTTCGTTTGCTTGGCCTGTCATAACAAAATACCATGAGCTGAGTGGCCTAAACAACACAAATTTATTTCCAAGGCTTCTAGAAGCTGGGAAGGCAAGATGAAGGTCCTGGCTGATTTTGTGGCTGTTGAGGGCTCTCTTCTAGTTTGCAGATGGTCACCTTCTGTGTCCTCACGTGGCCTCTCAGTGTGTGCCTGTGGAGGGAGGGAGGGAGGGAAGAGAGAGACACAAAGAGGTGGAGAAGGAGAAGGAGAGGGAGAGGGAGAGGGAGAGGGAGAGGGAGAGGGAGAGGGAGAGGGAGAGGGAGAGGGAGAAGGAGAGAGAGGCTTCTTATAAGCCACAGCCCTGTTCAATTAGCAATCCACTCTTTTTTTTTTTTTGCGGTACTGGGGATTGAACTCAGGGGCAGTCTACCTTAGAGCTATACCCCCAGCCCTATTTTTTATTCTTTATTTTGAAACCAGGTCTCACGAAGTTGCAGAGAGCGTCACTAGGTAGCTGAGGCTGACCTTGAACCTGGATCCTCCGGTCTCAGCCTCCCAAATGCTGGGATTACAAGCGTGCACCACCATGCCCAGCTCTTATGCTTTCATTTAACTTTACAACCTTATTTTAATCTAAAGATCCTATCTCCATGCTCTCCAGAATCAACATATAAATTTTGACGAAGACAGTACTCAGTCTAGAGCTCAATTTATGAGCCAGCCTCTGTGTGTGTGTGTGTGTGTGTGTGTGTGTGTGTGTGTGTGTGTGTATCGGGCGCCCCAGGCTGAACACTCAGCCATGAGGCCCCAATAAAGACGCTGCCTGAATGTTGCTGGTTTGAACCTCTCTTTATTATATCTCTCTCTTTCTGGGATCAAGGGCACTACACAAGCAGTAACAAACACAGCACAGAAGTCGTCTTTCCAAACAGTGCTTTTCCAACAGACTTCCAATAACCCCTCTCTCTAGTAATCCGTCTTCCACTAGCAACCCACAATCTTTCTTCCCAGGACTTCCCCAGCAACCCAGCCAACCTCTTCCCAACCGCTTCTTCTTCCCAACCACTTCCTCCCAGAACTTCTCCCAGCAACCCAGCCCAGCAACTTCCCAATAACTCTTTCCCCAGTAACAACTCTCTCCAGCAGCTCTCTCTTTGGGCGAGGGGTGGAGGCTCTTAAAGCCGCGCAGAGCCTAAGCCACGAGGCGTCTGATACAGCTCTCACCTGGGCCGGCCACGAGTCGGGGGTGCTGGTGCATGCACTCTGGCATGGGGCAGCCCCAGAATGTTTTCCACCTGCAGCTGCTTCTGGCACTCTGCCAGGCGCCATCTAGAGGCGAGGTCTAGCCGGCCGGACTAGGCCCCCGACATGTGTGTGTGTGTGTGTGTGTGTTAGTTACTACAGATTGAACTCTACCTCTGAGCTACACTCCATCCCTATTTTATTTTTTTACTTTGAAACAGGGTTTCACTGTGTTACGGAAGGCCTCATGAAGTTGCTGAGGCTGGCCTCAAACCCGGGATCCCCCTGTTTCAGTCTCACAAGTGCTGGGATTACAGGTGTATGCCACCATTCCCAGCTATCAGACAGTATTGATATATTAGGATCTTCGTCTTTGAATTAGGGTGCTTAAACATTTGTAGTGGTTGGTTATCGATATAGTTAGATTTAAGTTTATCATATTGGTATTGGTTTTTCATTTTCCCCCTATGTTCTTTGTTTTCTTTCTTCTCTTTATTTTTTATTTTATTTTTTGTGGTACTGGGGATTGAACCCAGGGGCATTCTACCCCCAGGCTACACCCCAGCCCTATTTTATTTCTTATTTGGAAACAGGGCCTCGCTAAGTTGCTGAGGCTGGCTTCGAACCTGTGATCCTCCTGTCTTAGCCTCCCAAGTACTGGCATTACAAGCATGCACCTCTATGCCTGGCCTTTCTTCTCTTTATTTGAACTCATTAAAACTTGAAGAACTTACTACTTTTGTCCTGGTTTCAGCGAGCAGCCTCAGGCTGGGTTACCGCTCTCTTGGTCCCTGGTCTCAGCGTGTCTTTTTCTCCTACCAGTTCATGCTGCTGAAGTTTCAATACGTCTTAGACCCAAGTCTGACAGAATCCAGACAAGAATAATTCTCAAATGCTTTGGGACATCAAATGAAGTTTTAGAATTTAGTCCTACTCATCCAGCTTCATTTCCCAAATCCTTCCTCAGATACTCTCCATATTTTCTCCTCAATCTTTTTTTTTTAATGCTAATATCACTTTTATTATACTTAATTTATAATTCCCATTTACCATTGTAGTCAAACTTATTCAGAGAAATAATCCAGAATTATAATGGCAGAAGACATGGCGAATATTCTGTGTTCTATGATATTCAAAAGTATCTTCCAAACCACATTCAAATAGCTGATGGTGTGTACTTCAGCAGTTTTCAAGAGATACTGGTCAAATCATAAGAAAATGTCACTAGATCAGTTAATATCTACTAAGTACCTCTTTTTGATGTTAGCATTGGAGTATGTACTTAAGGACAAGTCTGACTCAATAAATTTTAAAAAAATGTACTTAAGACTTCTTGTTCACAGAATTCCGGGCATAGTTGTATTTTGAGATTTCTGTTGCTGAGAAATTTGAGGCTCATGTTAAATGTGCTGTCTCCCTCTCAGTCCCCAAAGCTCTGTTTTGCATTCTCCAGGCTTTGGTGGAATATCAGGTATGTCAGGTCTTGTAAGTGGTCCAGGACACACCACAGGCATAGTCAGAGTGAGGGAAGTGCACAGGCACAGAGCCGCAGGTGAGAGTGCGGGCGGAAGTACTCCAGCCTCAGTCTTATGTCTAATTGTGTTCATAGCCTAAATTATCTTCAGCTCAGTCCTAGCTCCCTTCTAGCATACATTTGTTCATGCTTCTCTCCCACCCCACCCCACTCTTTTTTCTTTCTTTTTTAATTTTAATTTTTAATTATTTATTTATTTATTTATTTATTTATTGCGATACTGGGGTTTGAACTCAGGGGCATTCTACCTCCGAGCTACATCCCCAGCCCTGTTTTTTATTCTTTATTTTGAAACCGGGTCTCACTAAGTTTCGGAGTGCCTCACTAGGTAGCTGAGGCTGGCCGAGAACCCAGATCCTCCGGTCTCAGCCTCCCAAATGCTGGGATTACAAGCGTGGGCCACCATGCCCAGCTTTTTTTTTTTTTTTTTTTTTTCTTTATGATACTAGTGACTTAACACAGGGGCACTGTCCTTCTGATCTATACCCCCAGCCCTATTTTATTGTTTTTTATTTTGAAACGAATCTCACTAAGTTGCTGAGGCTGGCTTCCAACCTTTAATCTTCCTGTCTCAGCCTCCCCAGTACTGGGACCACTGGTGTGTGTCACCATGCTTAGCTGTGCTTCTCCCTTTAAATACAAGTCTTTTTTCTTCTTTGTCTAATGAAATCTTACAACTTCTTAAAGATTAATTTTGCAGCCAGGCATGGTGGTGCACACTTATAATCCCAGTACTTGGTAGGTTGAGACAGGAGGCTGGAAAGTTGGCAGCCAGCCTCAGCAACTTAGTGAGACCCTGTTTCTTTTCTTTGTGTGTGTGTGTGTGGTACTGGGGATTGAGCACAGGGGCATTCTACCTCTGAGCTACACCCAACCCTATTTTGATTTTGATTTTGAGACAGGGTCTCACTAGGTTGATGAAAGTCTCACTAGTTGCAGAGGCTGTCTTTGAACCTGTGATCCTCCTGTCTCAGCCACTCAAGTACTGGGATTACAAGTGTATGCCATCATGCTCAGCTGAGACCCTGTTTCAAGATAAAAGCATAAAATAGAGCTGGGGTGTAGCTCAGAGGTAGAATGCACCTTGGTTCCATCCCTAGTACCACACACACACACACACAAGACTAATTTTTGTGCTACTTTTTTGTCTAGCCTGACCCAAGTCTATACCCTTATCCCAAAGGAAAAAGGCTCCCTGCATTAGGTTCCCAGAGAATTTTATAGGCATATCTATTGCAACACATGTCACTATATATAGCCAGGTCCCTACATGTTGATTTCTCTCACCAGGTGCCACAATATTGAGGCTACAGAGGTCATATGTTACTCTGAAGTCTCCTTCAGATTGTTCTTCCGTAAGTCAAGAAAGATTATTGTTTGCAAGCCACAGAAACAGATTTTGGATAAAAAAATAAAATAAAATAAACATATTTTGGAAAACTTAAGCAATTTACTGAAAGAATATCATATACCTAATAGAATTGTGTGTGTGTGTGTGTGTGTTTTATTTTGAAATAGGGTCTCACTCAGTTGCTAGGGCTGCCCTTGAACATGTGATCCTCCTGTCTCAGCTTCCTAAGTACTAGGATTACTAGCATGTGCCACTACACCTGGCCCCTAATAGAATTATTGAGATGCCTATATAACTAGACTCAAAAAATATTCAGGGACCAAGAGTCTATGTGGGATGGAGATATGTAGCCGACCTCACCTCAGCATATTCTGCCAGATTCTGCTCTCTGCTTCTATGAATTTCTTCTGAACTCTCTGTATCTTTGTGTCACTTCTTCAAGATACAGAAGTTCTGAGTAGTGGAATCTGATTGAAGGAGCCAAAAGTATTTGTTCACACCCAAGATTCCAAAGGACAAGAGAAGAAACATAAGCCTCTTCAGTTTCTATTGTGGGAGGTTGTGATGGTCAGCTTTCCATTGCTGTGAGAAAAGACCCAAGAAAATTGACTTGGAAGAGAAAGATTTATAATCTGGCTTGTGGTTGCAGAGGTTTGGGACTATGGTCACTTGACTCTGTTGTTTTGAGCCTGTGGTGAGGCATAACGTCGTCATGGGGAGGGCGAGGCAGAGCAAAGCTGCTCACCTGGTGGTGGCCAGGAAGGAGAAAGAGAGAGGAAGGAAAGGGCCAGGGACAAAATAACACCTCAAGGATCCACGCCCTTCAACTAGGCCCCACCCGCTACAGCTCCCACCACTGCCCTCCCAATAGTCCATTCAGCTAGAAATCTATCAATGGATTAACCCACTGATGTGGTTGGGCCCTGATGACCCCGTCACTTCCAAAAAGTCCTACTTTGGAACACTGTCGAATTGTGAGCCAAGCCTCCAACACATGAGCCTTTGGGGCACATCCAGATCCAAACCATAGCAGAGGTGTTAGGATGACTTTGAATGGAACAGAAACCTAACTCATCAGAAAGTCTCTCCCTCTAGGGTAGAGCCCACGTGAGGATACAATTATGGTTTTGGTTCCAGTTGTTTGAGATCCTTTTGGCCCTGCCTTTATTTTTCTATGTCAGCTTTATTCTTAGGATGGATGCATGGTGACTGCTAATCAGGAGCACAAGCCCTTTTCTTTTTTCTTTTTCTTTTTTTTGTGGTACTGGGGATGGAACCCAGAGGCATTCTACTTTGGAGCTACAGCCCCATCCCTATTTTTTATTCTTTATTTTGAAACAGGGTCTCACTAAGTTGCGGAGGGTCTCACTAAGTAGCTGAGGCTGGCTGCCTCCCATCTCAGCCTCCCAAGTACTGGGATTACAGTATGTGCCACCATGCCCGGCTCCCTTTTCTTCATTCTGATTGGACATATTAGGTTAAGTACCTCCTCCCCAGCATTCACCAGGAAACACCTTGAGCTCACTGACAGATGCCTGGGTTCCTCAGCCAGAAGCTGCCAAGAAGCCGAGGACAGAAGAGAGTAGGTGCTTTTCAAGGTGCTCAGTGGTTCCCATTTCAAGTTTCTGGGTTTCTGGAGGCATCTGGGTACAGTGGGAAGCCCTGGCTCTACCATGTGTGGCCAGAAGAGAAAAAAGTCCCTTCCTATCTCCTCCGGGGACCTTCCAAAATCTACATATGTCAACTTTCAATATCTAACATGAATGTGATTCTTCCAAACAGGAGATGGTTTATATGCCATAAGCAGATGTTAACCACAAAGACAGAGAAAAGCATTCACTCTAATTCTCTTAGCACTAGTTCTTTGGGGTATTAAAACTCACATTTGTTTAAACCACTGATCCTACTTTATGGAGGCCCATTTACTCTTGAGATTGTAACCTAATATACAAATATTATAAATACTGGTAATATAAATATAAGATATTATAAACTTTATTTTTTGAATAAAGATAAATTTACAAAGAAATTATAAAAATGATTTCCCTTGTTATAAGCATCTTCCATTAAACATTTGACACAATTGATAAACCTATATTGATACATTATAATTAACTAAAGGTCATACTTTATTTAAATTTCCTTAGTTTTTTTTTTTTTTTTTTCGGTACTGGGGATTGAACTCAGGGGCATTCTACCTTCGAGCTACACCCCCAGCCCTATTTTTTTATTCTTTATTTTGAAACCGAGTCTCACTAAGTTGTGGAGTGCTTCACTAGGTAGCTGAGGCTGGCCGCGAACCCGGATCCTCCGGTCTCAGCCTCCCGAATGCTGGGATTACAAGCGTGCGCCACCACGCCCAGCTTAAATTTCCTTAGTTTTAATGTAATATCTTTTCTGTTCCAGGATCTCATCCAGGAAAACACATTACATCTAATTGTCAAGTCCCTTTAGGCTCTTCTAGGCTATGATAATTTCTTGAATCTTCCATAATTTTGTTGTTCCTGACAGTTTTGAGGAGCACTAGTTGTTTTGCAGAATGTTGCTCCATTGGTATTTGTCTGATATTTTTCTAAGTAATAGACTAGAGTTACATGTTTTAGGGAGGAAGACCACAGAGGTAAATGCCGCTATCATTACACAGTGTGGAGGATGCATACTATTGACATGTCATCCTCGATTGCTAGGCTGAGTAGTGTCTGCCGGGTTCTCCACTGTGAACTTCCTCTCTGTATGTGCCTGAGGAGTGCTAACGATGCCAACCCCTGAGAGGGCGGCAGAACCACAACCTGTTAGTGTCCTGCCCGAGGTGGTGCTGTGGCTTGGACATGGCTTAAGGGTGTCTCCTAGGGGCTCATGTGTGAGACTTGGGTGTCAGTGTGGGGCTGTTGGGAGGTAGTGTGCAACTCTTAAGAAGCAGGCCTTCTGGGGAGTTATTGGTCATTGGAGATGTTGCCCTTGCAAGGAATTGATGTGATTCTCATGGAACCCTGGTTAATTCTGTGAGAGTTGTTCTAAAAGAGCAAGCCCACCAAGCATGGTGGCGCACGCTTGTAATCCCAGCATTCAGGAGGCTGAGACCAGAGGATCTGGGTTCGAGGCCAGCCTCAGCTACCTTGTGAGGCACTCTGCAACTTAGTGAGACCCTGTTTCAAAATAAAGAATAAAAAATAGGGCTGGGGGTATAAAAAAAAAAAAAAAAAGAGCAAGTCCAGTCTCTCCTCGGTCTCTATCTCTCTGTCTCACCAGGTGATCTTTCCCTTTTACACATAGTATCCACACTGTGGTGCCATCCACCACTGGACCCTTCCCAGAGCCGAGCTGATGCCAGTGCCATGCCCTTGAACTTTCAGAACTGGGTACTAAATAAAACTCTTCCTTTATAAAGTTCCAAGCCTCAGGTGTTTTGCTATAGTAACAGAAAATGGATAATACAGATGCCGTATCAGAGGGCTTATTGCAACACTTCCATTGCCACTGATGGGGACAGAGAGGGTGCTTTCAGGAAATGGGCCATGGGTTGCTGTCATTTAATGAGGCCACTCACACTATATTTAATGGACAATGCATATTCACTTTTGGAATCTTAGGAATCAAGAGAATCTTGTTTGGGATGATCTCTGACCATAGTTCTTTTTATTACCCATGTTCAGGTAGGATGCTATGCCTAAAAGAACTACTGATTTTTCTAAATTCTGGATGCATTAAAGTGGCACAGATTCACCAGAACTCTGGAGAAGAGGATGGGCTAGAGCAGACAAGGCTGACATATGAGCTAAACAAATGAGCTAAACAAACTATGGACTAACAATACGTGTAAATACTAAAGGCTCAAGGCCAACAAATGCGTTGAGTTGGGACCGTCTTACAGAATCTCAAACCACACTGTATATTGTAGTAATTATTGTCACGATAGCAAAAATTTGTATAATCATTTGTTAATTGTTTCTCTCCTTCACTTGATAATAAGTTCCACGGGAGGTTAACCATGTCTTGTTTTACTCACTCTAAGGCCTCCATTGCCAGGCACATGGTAAATATTTGTTGAACAAATGAAGAGTCATAAACCAAACCTGTGTTGGGTTGTTTTGCAAAATCTGTTCCTCTATCTGGATTAAGTTCTATAGTGAACTCCAAGCTCACTAACTGCTCATGAATAAAGCCCTATCCACAGTTATTTAATCTCTCTATTTACACACCTCTGGGCAGAGGGTCATGGCCACTAGGGCAAAGTGAAGGAATTAAGTTTGTTGCTCTTTGTTTTGTTTTTCTATTCTCATTTTGGTTTAGCTTGGTTTAGCGACCTTCAAACAAAAAGTAGAAGAAGCATCCACACTACGGAAAAAAATAAAAGCAAAACCACGGTACAGCTTCATAGTAGTAACTCTCAGACACACCGTGATCACAGAAAATAAATCCCAAACCTCGCTCCCCCTCTTCAGTTCTTCATAACGACGCACAGTTATGACAACCCATTGCTCCGGGCCTTCAAGCTTTTACTAGTGGACTGGCAAGCGGATAACTTTTCCTTTGTAGCCAACCTTATAAAAATTAAGACTTAGATGTCTGGTTGTTGGTATTTTCTATATAAAATTCACTGCTATATGTTTATAATAGTGCATTTATCTTCCAGCCACCATTCATAAAAATCTTTATGTGAGGAGTATTTGCTTTAAATTAATAGGCTGTGTGTGTGTGTATGCGCATGCGCGTGCGTGCACGTGTGTGTGTGTGTGTGTGTGTGTGTGTGTGTGTGTGTGTTACTGGGGGTTGAACCCAGGGGCATTCTACCCCTGAGCTACATCCTCAGCCTCCTCCCTTTTTAAATTATTATTCCATATTTTGAAAAAGGGTTTGGCTAAATTACCATGTGTGCTGGCCTCAAACCTGTGATTGAGTCTCCTTTCTCAGTCTCCCAAGTATTGAAATTATAGGCATGTGCCACCTCCTTGTGAGTTTTGATTCTTTCCTTTCTCACCTCCTTGTGAGTTTTGATTCTTTCCTTTCTTTCTTTTTTCTATCTTTTTTTTCATGGTACTAGAGATGGAGCCCCAGGGTGTTCTATCTCTGAGCTACACCTTCAGCCCTTTATATTTCTTGTTTTGAAACAGAGTCTCACCAGGTTGCTGAGGCTTTTGCTAAGTTACTGAGGCTGGTCTCCAACCTGACATCCTCCAGTCTTAGCCTCCCCAATACTGGGATTACAGGCATGTGCTTAATTATAACTTGAAGGCAAGGGTCTGAGTCAACACTGAAAAGCAGTTTTATTATTATTCAATACTTAATGATAGAGGAAATAATATTTATAATTGAGTAAACTGATTTGTGATTATCCATTCTGTTTGTGATTATCCATTCTGTTTGTTTATTTGTTTGTTTGTTTATGGCACTGGAGATTGAAGTCAGGGGCGATCTACCACTGAGCTATATACTCAGCCCTTGTTTTCTGGAGACAGGCTCTCTCTAAATTGCCCAGGCTGGTCTTAAACTTGTGTTCTTCCTGTCTCAGCCTACCAAGTCTCTGAGAATACATGCTTGTGTCACTGCATGTGGCTCTCCATCCCTTTTAAAGAATTATGAGCTATAAATTTCAAAACTAGGCTATTTGATACCAGAATTTATGGCCAGCTCTGCTCCTAATGGGAACATTCATCAGGGTTAATGTACTTTACAAATCTGCCTGGGAAAATTCCCAAGATGGCATTTGCTTATATATTTATCGACAACCCACTACTAGTAAGGTACTACTGTATATACAATAGGGGATGCAAAGATCCTTATATATCGCTATTAAGGTATACACAAAACTATACCATGAGGAGTAATATGCTGTGTAGGTAATTAAGAAAAATTTGTGGTGCCAGGGGCCTGAAAGATGAAGAGTATGCCCGCAGGTAAAGATGGGCACAGAGACAGGACCATCAGCTCCACCTCAGAAAGACTTGGGCAGCTTAGTGGGACACACTAGGCACGAGGAGGAACAGGGAGGACAGACATCTGGGGTATGGCCAGAGCATGTGGGGATCGAATGCCAATCTAAGAAATCTGAACTTAGTTTCCACAGGTTGTTATATGCCATCGAATAATTTTGGATAAGAAACTCACAGGAAGGCTTTAAGCAGGGCAGTAAGTCCTGGAGATCCTATTTTTGTTGTTGTTGTTTCCAGACTCATTCAGTTTCCAGGGAAGGCAGCTTCTCTGTTGAAGATGACAGTGGTAGTGACCTTCAGGGTCCACTAGTAGCAGAGTCTGTGGCAAGATTCATGTCATTTGTGGCTGCAGTTGTGGTGACCCCAACCAGACCAGCCAGACCCCGGCAGTGGGCCCAGCTGGGAGAAAGCCTGATTGCTTGTAGCGGAGTCTAGCCCTGGCCATGTGCTTTGCTGGGAAAGGTCTTCATGTCTTAGGATGCTGACGTGAGATTTATACAAAGCATAGCCCCTCCTCTACACTCTTTGCGTTGTTTTTCTACCTTGACAGAGATCCATTTGGTGTAGGTTACTTGCCTATCAATTGAAATGGTTCTAACCTTTCAAGGATTTGGTTTCTAAATTCTTGAATCTACAGCCCCCAACTTGCTATTGAATTGAATTCCTCAGATTTCAGAAAAGCTGAAGCTGCAAGGCTGCTGAGACCTTTTGGGAAGCAGGCAGCTGTCCACCACAGGTTTTAATTCTTTCTATTTGGTGTCAGAGATAACGCTTGTGTCTTTTCAAAATTCTTTCTTTGCCCTAAATAGATTTGAGAAAGAAATGGTATCCCTTAGAGTAGCTGCGGATCTTCACTCTGAGACAAAAGTGGGTCTAGAACCTTTAATTGTTCATATTTGTAGGGGACTTTCTTCTCATTCTTTGCCGTTTGCAAGATAAGGAAATGTAAGGGTATATGTTTTATTTTTAGATCAACTCACAGGTACTTTCAAAAGGTCTTCCTTTTGACCCAAAGACTCTGAATGTCTTATTTTTTCCTCCAGGTAAAACTAAATGGGTCACTGTGTTCAGCCTGGAGAGGTGAGGAAAGCTCAAGTATTTCACACACAGAAGTAGGAGGCTCTTCTCTCTTTTAATAGGAGGCACGCCCTACAAAGCAGGAGGACTTAGACTTCCCTGGGAGATGCACAAATAGCAAAGTTCAGGGACTGTCTATCCTACAGGTGCCCTTGCATGCTAATTTACAGTGATGGGGAAAGATGCCAACTCTCACTTAAAGCAGTGGTTTAGTGTCAGAACTGCCTGGGGCGGTTGCTAGAAATATAGACTGCTAGGCACCACATGAAACGTGCAGTCTAGGAGTACCTAAAAATCTAAGTGTGTGTGTGTGTGTGTGTGTGTGTGTGTGTGTGTGTGTGTGAAAAAGAGAGAAAGGCAGAAAGCTTGATCACTTTTTTAAATTAGCAAAAGGCATTTAATTAGGGAATAGTAAGTAAATTCAAACTAATGATTAATATTGGTAAATGATACCAATATTGAACAACCACTAAATACTAATTAACATGTTTTCATTGTCAAACTTTTTATTTTGAGATAGAGATTCACATGAAGTTGTAAGAAATAACACAGAGATCATATTCATCTTGCCCAGTTCCCCTTATGAGTAACAATCTTATAAAATATAGTACAGGATCATACCAAGATATTGACATTGATACAATTGAGATACAGAGCAGAACATTCCCTCACCACAGAGATCTCCAGTGTTGCCCTGTTGCCGCCACATGTACTTCCCTAAATCCCATCCCAGTCCTTAATCCCTGACTGTCAGTTTTGTTTCCTTAAATGTCATTTTAAAAATGTTATATAAGTGGAACCTTGCATTCTGCATTCCTCCTTTTGGGAGGACCTTTTTTCACTCACCATAATTCTCTGAAGGCTCATCCACGTGTGTATCGGTAGTTCGTTCCCTTTTGTTGCTGTGTAATATTATATGGTATGGATGTGCCACAGTCTACCCACTCACCCTTTAAAGGACGTCTGGATCATTTCCAGTGTGAGGCTATTATGAATAAAGCCGCTAAAGATATTTGTGTACAGGTTTGGGGTGAGCATAAGTTTTCATTTCTCTGGAGTGAATACCTGAGCGCAGTGGTGGGATGTGGAGTAGTTGCATGTTTAGTTCTTGAAGGAATGATCCAACTCTTTTCCAGAGTGGTCACACTACTCCACTTTCCCACCAGCAGCTGTAAGTTTCTCCACCTCCCTGCCAGCATTGGGTGGCGTTCATGTTTTGGAGTTCAGTCTTACCGAGGCATGCGCATGGATATTTAATTTGGTGTATTTAATTTGCATTTCCCCAATGGCTGATGATGTTGAATGTCTTTTCATACGCTTTTTTGTCATCTGTGTCTCTTCCTCTATGTGGTGTCTCTTCAAGTTTCTTGCCAGTTTTTAAATTGGATTGTTCATTGTTTCCCCCTCAAGTTCTTAGAGTTCTATGTATATTCTAATTCTAGCTGTTTGTCAGGCTTGCAAATATTTTCTGCTAGTTTGTGGCTTATCTTTTCATCCTCTCAACAGGGTCTTTCACAGAGCAAAGGTTTTTAATTTTGATAAGGTTTATTCATGTTTCCTTGATGGATTTTCCTTCTGGTGTCAAGTCTAGGAATTCCTTCCCTAGGTTTAGATCCTAAAGATTTTTCCTGTTTTTGTGTTTTTGTTCTTGAATGTTTTATCCTAGTATATTGAGAGTTTTAAAAATTGTAAAGAGGTGTTTGAAATCTTTTTTATGTGCCAATCGATTTTCTTTTTAGCACATTGATGTGATAGAGTATATCGCTTGATTTTCAAATGTTGCACATACATTGCATAATTGGAATAAATCCCACTTGGTCTTGCTGTATTCTTCTTTTCTCTACAATGCTGCTGGGGATTGAACCCAGAGCCTCACACATACTAGGCAAGCACTCCATCACTGAGCTACACTCCTAGCCCTTTTTTATTTTACTCTGAGACAGGGTTGCACTAAGTTGCCTGGGTTGACCTCAAACTTGAAATCATCCTGTCTCAGCCTCCTGAGTAGCTGGGATTACAGGTGTGCACTACCATGCCCAGCTTGGTGTATTATTCTTTTCATACATCATAAATTTTATTTACTAAAATTTTGTATTTACTGTCTAGGTGAATGTATATGTGTACTGGAGTTAGGGATATAACTGTTTTTATTAGTATCATAAGTGGCTGTGATATCTTGGTCCCCAAACCACACTTTTTTTTCTTTTGTGGTACTGTGGGATTGAACTCAGGGGCATCTTACCCCTGAGCAACATCCCCAGCCCTATTTTACTTTTTATCTTGAAACAGGGTCTCACTAAGTTGCAGAGAGCCTCATTCAGTTTCTGAGACTGGCCGTGAATTACAAAAGTTCGCCACTTGAAAGTATTGATTTGAATTAGAGATAGAACCAGCTCAAACAACCAATGATTTAGGATGGGCAAAACTAACAGAATTAAAGGCAATAGATCATTAACAAAGGTAGGCTTTCCAGTGTCTAGAATGCCTTAAAATGTCCAGGAGGTAAAAGTGAAAGTCAGGAGATCAAATAGTACGTGTGGCTTCTCCAGAGAGAGCCCAGGACTGCTACAGAGCAATGCACAGTGCTCCTCGGGGCCATGCAGGATGGGCTGGGGGCCCACACAGATAAGGGATTATGGGATTCTGGGGGAAAAAACTTAGAAAACCAACCTATGTTACCTTAGTGCAACTCTAAAACAGTCCTGAACTCAGAGTTTGTGCACTTTGGTCTACCATCTACCTGAAACAACACCAAAGAGAAAGATCAGGCTTCTATGGGCTTCTGTGGGAGCTGTGTACACAAATCCAGACTGAGGTCTTCCAGTGACATTAGTTCAAGAACTCGTTTTATGTAAGGGAACCCATTTTTATGATCTCTACCTAACTTTTCCCACGGCAGTGACTAGAGAGGTCAGAGTGCCCCTAGAGGCCAAGATGGGTAGCGCCAGTAGCTTCCACACCTGGCAAATTTGAGTTGCTGGAAGTTACTCAGAGGAAACCTTTGTGGGGCTGAAATCAGGAGCAGCTGTAGTAGCTGACTCGTTTCTTCTCAGAGAAAAGTACTTCCCAAGGAAAAAGTGGAGAGGGTGTCAGGAACCAGTATAGTCGACAGATTAACTTGGCAGATGATAGCAGGATTGAGATAACTTTCTACCACAGGAAGAAGGAGAAGGAGAAGGAGGAGAAGGAGAAGAAGAAAGAGGAGAGAAAAAGAACAAGAAGGAGGAGGAGGTGGAGGAGGAGGGGGAGGAGGAGGAGGGAGAGGAGGAGGAGAAGGGGCTATCCAAGTAGTTGTCTGGGAGTAGTAGAGAAAGCCCTTGGGAATCACTACCTAAGAGCTAATAGTAATTATATCACAGCATTATCTCTGATGCACAAAATACTAATGGGCAGTATATAGTGCATAGTATAGTATACTGTATTTGTTAAGGAATTGTGTAATACTTTATGTATACATTGCTGTTAATCTTCATGTCATAGTTAAAAGATTGTAGCTGGGCGTGGTGGCGCACACTTGTAATCCCAGTACCTGGGAGGCTGAGACAGGGAGATTGCAGGTTTGCAGCCAGCCTCAGCAATTTATGGAGGCCCTCTGAAACTTAGTGAGACTCTGTTTCAAAATAAAAAACAAAATATGGCTGGGGGTATAGATCAGAGGTAGAATGCCCTTGGATTCAATCCCCAGTACCACAAACAAAGATCATGATTTTTTTGTTTTTGTACTAGGGATTAAACCCAGGGATATCCTACCTTTGAGTTACCCCTCTTTTTTAACAGGCTCTCACTAAGTTGCTGAGGGTCTCAATATGTCTCAGCCTCCCAAGTACTGGGATTATGGGTGTGTACCACCATGCTGGGCAGTTGTGAGCATATTAGATAGAAGCATTTGTTCTCTGTAACCTCTGGGGCCGAGTCACCCCGTGGATACCATTTCCAGAGCCACTCACGAGGGATTCAGAACACAGAGGTTTACGTCACAGCACAAACTGGATACCACGTCTGTCAAATGGCTAGGTCATGAAGTGTCTATACCAATAAACAATGAACAGCAGGATATAACATAGAGAAAGTAAAAAATTGAAACCCACGCCTTTTGGTCCTAGGAAATTTTAAGGAAAAAGAAGGGGACATAAAGAGAATGACAGAGGCCTTTTTTCCTCTTTTCTCCTCAGGACTGATATGTGGGATGGGGTTAGAAACATCAAGTGGGTGTTAGAAATATCCAGAGATCCCAAGAATGTCAGGCTTGGTGACCTCTTTCCCCCGGCCCTTTCCTGGGCTGGGACTCTTTCCTCACCATGAGGAGGGCTGCTTGTAAGGAGCTGGGGCTCCCTGTGACCCCACGGGTAGGGGACTAGGGAGTGACCTCCCACACTCTCTCTCCTCCCTCCCTCTGGCGGCCTTCAGGGTTCCTTGCTGAACACATACAACTGGAAGTTAGTAAACATGGGGCCCCCTAGGCAGCCCAGACAAGTCAGCCCTGGGGCAAAGAGCAGGGTGGAGAAGAGAGTAACTGTGGGGCAGGGCAAACAGAAGACATGGCACACCTGCTTACCCCTCGAATCTGCCTGCTGCCTTCCACTCCCAAAACACACCACACATGCAAGAACTCAGCAGCCCACAAGGGTTTTCCACCTCAGATCGTAGTCACTGTACTGCGGGGCTTTGTCCATGTCATTTTCATCTCTAAAACACTCTTTCCTTCACCTATACTCATCCTTCCAGCCTCTGTTTAGATAGCATTTCCTCCAGAGAGCCCTTCTTTGTTCCCAAGCCTGGGATGGATGCCCCTTCCTTCTCTGTGTTTCCACAATAATAATGGTTAACATTTCTAAGTGTGCACTGTACCCAGCATGGTTGGAAGTATCCACTGGTGGTGTGTTAATTCATTTATTTCTTACAACCTTATCAGAAAGGTACTATCATTAGCCCCAATTTACAGACAAGAAAACTGAGGCACAGAGCAGTTAACTGATGGAGGTTACACGAGTCAGTGATGGGGCCTAGACTTGAGTTCAGAGAGACAGGATCTAGAGCCCATGCTGTTAACTATTGTGCTAAATTTCTTCCTGTTCCAAACTGTACTTATTCCTAAACCATTCTCAGTGCCTGACATATAGGAAGAACTCAGTAAATACTAGCAGATTTAATTAGTTACCTAGCTAATTAATCTATGGAGGACTGTAGTCCCTAGTCAGTTGTTTTTAAAGAACACCTGGGAGAGAAGAACTTCTTATCTAGCTTTTGCTTTGTCCCCACTGAATGCTTACATAAGATCATGTTTTAATGCCTAAGATCTGGCTAAGAACTTCTGGCACACCAGAATTTATTATCCTCATTGCTGTTGGGAGTTCAAGTGTCCGTGTGATGAAGGATCTGACAGCACAGTTTCTGCAAAAACCATTAATGGTCTCCACTTCAGCAATTATATTTATCATTTCCCACCTGGGAGTTGAAGCACTAGCCTTTGCTCACATGGATGTGCAGTAACTTATGGATCTGATGCAGTGTCTGACGCCACAGTTTCTGCAAAAACCATTAGTGGTGTCTGCTTCGGCAATGAGGTACAGGAATCAGCTCTTGGAAGAAATCAAAGAAAAGAGGATGGTGGCTATGTAGATGAGTTGTGGGAAGATGGCCTAATGTTCAGGAAGGAAACGCTCTGAGGAGGGAAGAACAAAGAAGGCATATTGGATTCAACTGGATGAAGAGTTAAAGTGAGATGTTGTGAGAATGAAAAGAGTCAAGAAACTAAAGATTTAGAGTGCACCTTCCATGTGACAGTCATGCGTTTTAAATAATGATTCACTCAATTACAACAATCCAGAGGGTATTTTTCAATTTCTAGATGAGAAAAAAGAAGGTCAGAGAAGTTAAATTCTTGCCTAAGGTCATCCAGAAAGTATCCATGCTGGAATTTAAGGTCTGTATTCTTTCTACTGCTCATAACTTTCATGGTATGTAGCTTAGAGCTCCAAAGTTTAGTGCAAAGGCCAAAGCATCCCTCATTTGCTCATTGTTTATTCAATTATATACAAATATCTATTGGGTCCAGACATTGTGCTAGGCATTGCATTAAGTGCTGGAGATATTACGTGAAGACATCATTAGCTTCAAGGATTACATTAAACATTGTGGGACATACTATGATAAGATGCTATGGAAGCCCAAGGGCATTTAACCAAGTTTTGGTGGAAGTAGAGAGAGACTGACTTCAAGGAGGGCTTGTAAAGGAAGTGCATTCTAATGGACCCTTGGGAGACAGGTTAGTGTGGAAAGAAAGTGGGACAGTATATTCCAGGGAGAGATACAAAGGCCTAGAGATCTCCCAGATCTGCAAGTAGCTCAGGATGAAGGCAAGAGATAAGATAGGACAGATAAACTGGTCCAGATGTGTAGAGCCTTGTGTAATATAAGGACTTTTGTGCTTTATCTTGAGAGTAGTGAGGAACTAATGGATTGATATTATCAGACTTGTGTTATGGAGGGATTGCCTGGCTCTAGCATGAAGAATGAATTAGAGGAGACAAGAATGAGGCAAGAATGTTAAGTTGAAGTGATATAGTGGTACTGGGGAAGCGGGAGATATATGGAAAATGTCAAGGAGGCAGAATCAACAGAACTTTGTGATTAACTGGCCATGGGAATAAGGTAGAGTAGATTATGACACCATACTTTCTGATTTCTATTATGGAGAGGTAAAAGATATTGACATTCACTGAAGTAGGGAATGCATAAGGGGGAAAAGACTTGGGGCATATTGTGTTGACTTTAAATTTGTGACATCCAAAAGAAAAGACCCAGTAGTCAGTTGATTACATGGGTCTAGACAAAGAGATCTCAGGATGGAGATCTGGACTTTTCAGAACGAATTATCAGCATAAAAATTATTGTTCCCACATTTGGCTAGGAATTAGAATTGCCTGTTTTGCAAATGAAGATGTCTGACTTCATCCTAAACCAACTGAATCAGTTTTTAGGGGGCAGGATCTAGAAGCTATATAAACAAATATATAATATAAGCAAATATTTAATACATAAACATTGTATAATATTATATTTATATAAATATTGTATATTGAATATTTGTATTTTAATTTTTTTGTATTAAGGATTTAACCCAGGAGCATTCTACCTCTGAGTTATACTCCTAGCCATTTTTATTATTTTTTATTTTGAAACAGGGTCTTGTTAAGTTGCTGAGGTTGGTCTTGAAGTTGCAGTCCTCCTGTCTCTCAGCCTCTCAAGTAATTGGATTACAGGTATGTGCATCTACATCTGGTTAAAAGTTATATGCTTTTTTAAAAATTTTTTTGTGGAAGGAAACTATAATTCACAAGCTTGGGTTTATTTATTTTATTTTATTTTAATATGCTTTTATTGGTGCATTATAGTCTACATCATAATGTAAATCATGTTGACAGTGACATATATGCACACAGTACTACTTGCTCCCCACCCTTGCTCCTCCCCATCCTCTCCATCCCCATACAGAGTACTGAAACTGACATTGGTATTTTCACATATGTACACAAAGCCACTGATGCTAGTAATTCTTTCAATGATCCTCTTCTCCCTCCCCGTCCCTTAGACCACCTCCTTGGCTCTACTGAGGTTTCCCCTCCATTATCTGGAGTCCCTCTGGTATCCCAATTACTCCCTAGCTTCTGCATATTAGAGAAAACATATGACCTTTCACTTTCTGTGACTGGCTAATCTCACTTAACATAATATTTTCCAGGTCTTTTCATTTCCTTGCAAATGACATAATTTTGTTCTTCTTTATTGCTGAGTAGAATTCCATTGTGTGCATATCCCATAATTTTGTAATCCATTCATCTGTTGATGGACACCTAGGTTGGTTCCATAATTTGGCTATTGTGAACTGTGCTGCTATGAATATGCATATGCATATATTACTGCAGTTCTCTGATTCCAGTCCTTTTCAAAAGATCCCAGGAGTAGTATAGCTGGATCATATGGTGGATCCATTCCCAGTTTTCTGAGGAATCTTCACACTGATTTCCATAGCGGCTGAACTAATTTGCAATCCTACCAACAGTGTAGAAGGGTTCCAATTTCCCCACATTTATTTTTTTTTTGACTTCTTGATGATTGCTATTTTGATTGGGGTTAGATAGAATCTCAATGTAGTTTTGATTTGCATCTCCTGATTGCTAATGATGTTGAACATTTTTTCATGCATTTATTGACCATTTGTATCTCTTCTTTTGTGAAGTGTCTATTTAGTTCAATTGCCCATTTATTTTTTAAAAAAATGGTGAATTGTGAGCCAGGCATGGTGGCACACGCTTGTAATCCCAGCATTTGGGAGGCTGAGACCAGAGGATCCGGGTTCACGGCCAGCCTCAGCTACCTAGTGAGGCATTCCGCAACTTAGTGAGACTCGGTTTCAAAATAAAGAATAAAAAATAGGACTGGGGGTGTAGCTCAGAGGTAGAATGCCCCTGAGTTCAATCCCCAGTACCGCAAAAAAAAAAAAAAAAAAAAAAAAAAAAAAAAAAAAAAAAAAAAAAAAAAAAAAAAAAAAAAAAAAAAAAAGGTGAATTGTAATCATACATCTTAATGAAGTACAAGATAGTAAGGCACACATTCACACATCACTCATTTAGCTCCTCCCCAATTTCCACCCCATTCTCTCCCTACTCCCTCCTTCTCATGTTCAGCTTAGTGATTGACTTTCATATGTTTGTGATTGTATATCATATGTCTTAGAGAGTTTCCCTCTTCCCCCCTCCCATCACCTTCAGTTAGGTCACTTTCCTTGCTCATATAAGGTTTTTCCTTCTTTGTCTAGAGTCCCTTCTGTGACCCATTTCCCCTCTAGCTTCCACATATTAGGGAGAGCACCCAATTTTTTACTTTTTGTGACTGACTAATCTTACCTAGCATAATGTTCTCCAGTTCCATCCATTTCCCTGAAAATGACATAATTTTGTTCTTTATGGCGAGTAAAATTCTATTATGTACATATCCCATAGTTATCTGTTGGTGGACATCTTGGCTGGTTCCATAGTTTGGCAATTGTGAAAAGACCTCTACAAGGAAAATTATAAGACATTGAAAAAAGAAATCAAAGAAGATCTTAGAAGATGGAAATATCTTCCATGTTCTTGGATAGGCAGAATAAATATCATCAAAATGGCCATTCTTCCAAAAATGAACTACAGATTCAATGCAATGCCCATTAAATTACCAAAGTCATTCCTTACAGACATAGAAAATCAACTGTCCATTGTGTGTGTGTGTGTGTGTGTGTGTGTGTGTGTGTGTGTGTGTGTGTGTTGTACTGGGGATTGAATCCAGGGGCATTCTACCTCCGAGCTACACCCCTTTTTATTCTTTATTTAGAAACAGGGTCTCATTAAGTTGCAGAGGGCCTCACTAAGTAGCTGAGGTTGGCCACGAATCCAGATCCTCTCATCTTACCCTCCCAAGTACTGGGATTATAAGCATACCCCACCATGCCCAACTAGCTGTCCATTTTGTGATTGGGTTATTTTTTTTAGTGTAAAGTCTTTTAAGTTATTTGTATAGTTTAGATATTAGTCCTCTATCTGAGGGATAACTGGCAAAGATCTTCTCCCATTCTGTAGGAGTTCTCTTTAGACTTTTGATGGTTAAGTTATATGTTTTGAAAGAGCTCCATTGGGATCCTGTTTCTCTGCCAAAATTAAAATTTATTGGTATGTTTGATAGTGCAAAAGGGCCTTGCTAAACCTTCCTCAAGAAAACCTGCTATAAAAAACATAGTTTACTGTCAGAAATAGCAGGTCCCTTTTGGAACTCAGCATCATGTTCATACCAAGAACACACTTCCGGCTAGCACAGGGATAGGCATAGGCAACTTTGCCTCCAGGGCTCCCCATGGACCTAAGACTTTCTCAGACTATTTGAGATTTTTCTACTCAATTTTCCTTCCTTCTCCCTTTCCCCCACCACAGATATCAGAATAACATCGTGATCCAAATGTTATTTCCAATGTAATCTTGCTCTCTTTACTTTGTCCTTCACAGATACCAATAAATATCTTGCACATTTACTAGAGTTGGTTTTTCAATGCCTTCTAAAGGTCCATTTGTAAAAGACTTGGGCTCCATCTTGGCGCTATTGGCAGGTGGTGAAATCTTTATAAGGTGAGGCCTTGTGAGATATTTTAGGACATTGGGGGTATACACTTGAAGGGGATTTGGGGATCCTAATATTTCTCTCTCTCTCTCTCTCTCTCTCTCTCTCTCTCTCTCTCTCTCTCTCTCTCTCTCTCTCTCTCTCTGTTTCCTGGATGTTATGAGGTGAACAGTTTACTCTACCATATACTCCCTTGCCACAGGCAATGGGACCAATTGAGCATTGACTGAAACCTCCAAAATTGTGAGCCAAAATAAACCTTTTCTCTTTATAAGTTATAGTAATGGGAAGCTGACTAACACAACATGTAATCACATCTTGGTGGATGCTTCTTGGAAAACCTAAATTGACACAATATGGATGATAATTACAGGCAGAGAAGTGGTAGAGATCATCCAGCAGAGAAGAGAAAAGATCTGAAATAGAACCTTGAGAATCACCTCCATTCACAGAATGGCAGTAGAAGAGGTACCTATAAAGAAAGTCTAAGAAGTGGCCAAAGAAGTAGAATGGAGACAAAGAGCACATAACTTCACAGGAATACAGGAAAAAGAACTTACAAAATGATGATATGGCTAAAATACAACACAGGGAAAGGAGGGACACAAAAGTATCCATTGGATTTAACAGCATGAACTGGAATTCTCAATGAGAATGTCTTCAGTGGAGTGAGAGTCCCAGATTGAAGTAGACAAGGAATAGGCGAGGAAGTGGAATTATTGACGGATACCTCTTTGAAGACACTCATCTATGAAAGGGAGAAAATAAGACAGACTGGATGTGGAGTTGAGAGTGAGTTTCTGTTTTCAAGATGGAAAATGCTAGGGCCTATTTAAATGTTCCCAGGAAGGAGGTACCTGAGGACAGGAGTGAAGATACAATGTTGAGAGATGGTAGAGCCAAAGGAGATCAGATGATGAGGAAGAGAGAATAGACTTAGATTAGAAGCAGGACACCTTTTACATTTTGGCAAGAGGAAAAGAGAGAAGAAATAAAGACAAAAGTAAACTTGTCTTTGGGTACCACAAAGTTGAGGGAGCTTGTTTTAATCAGCTTTACCATTGCTGTGACAAAATATCCAATGAGAACAACTTAGAGGAGGAAAAATTTATTTGGGCTCATAGCTTCAGAGGTTTGAGCCCATAGGGCTGGCTTCCAACATACAATGATTCCAATGTACAATGGCATAGAGCAAACATTTACATTCCAAAAGGGAGGAATAGGGGCAGAGAAAGAAGGAACAGGACCAAAACAGGACTGAAACCCAAAAGAGCAAATACTGCATCCTATAGCTGTATATCTGTTACTGGAGCAAATGGTGGTGAGAAGTAATCTTCAAAGGGCTTCAGCCCTGCCCCTATGACCATGCCAGTTGCAGGCAGTGTGGCTGCTCTCTTAGCATGGCTCTATTGCCCCCAGCTTGCAGCCTTCCTCATAAGGTTTCCATGAATTCCTACCGTCTCCATTTCAATTTTGGCTTCACTCACAACTTCATAAATTGCCCCCTCAGGGCTTGCCCACAGGGATTCCAACCCTGCTACTTGTTGCCTGGCTTCCCAGGCCTTTCTTTGAAGTCTGAGTGGAAGCCTTCTTGACTCCTTAACTGCAGAAGCCTGCATTCCTGCAGAACCAGAACCATGTGGATGATGCTGAGGTCTGCCACCAGCTTGAGCAGTAGCTGGGCCCCCTTGGACCATGGCTGCAGCAGCCTCTGAGTGCCTGAGTGGCTAAGCTCAGTGAAAAGAGTCCTGGGGAAACAACTTCCTAGGTTCCCTCAAGTAAACAGGATGTCCCCACCTTGAGCCTTGCAGGGGTGGGGTCCTGCTGATTGCCCAGATACCCTCAAGCATCTTTCATATTGTCCCTGTGCAGAATACTCAACTTTTCTATATTGGTCAGCAATTACACCTTCCTTGGCCCTTATTTCACATGGGTTTTTCTAACCAAACTGTAAGTTTTCAAAATCTTTCTCCTTTGCTTTCTGTTCTCTTTTATTGAAGTAATTTGGCTATTAGCTGCCATCAATATCCAAGCTACCATACCAATGCTCTGTTGCTTTGAAATTTCCTCCATCAGATTAATTAGCTTTTAAATTTGGATTCACACAAAGTCTCAGAACATAAGCAAAATGCAAATGAGTTCTTTGACTATAACACACGTGACTTGACCAATTCCTGATGGAATCCTTCTTGCCATCTGAAACCTCAGCACAGCATTTACTTCCCTTGTTCTTATGGCATTCTGACCTTCCGAGATCCCACCGAATCCCACCATTAATCTTTGCTTACAACATTCTAAGGCTTCTCCAGCCTACTCCAGGCTTTTCCAAACACCTCTCAAAAACCAGCACCAAAACCTTCCAAACCATGTGGTCAGGTATAATCATAGCAATGATCCTCCTCCCTGGTACCAATTTCTTTTTCAGTCAGCTTTCCCATCACTGTGACATAAATACCCAACAAGAAGAACCTAGAAGAGAAAAGTTTATTGGGGTTCACAGTTTCAGAGGTTTTTGTTCATATGGCCAACTCTGAGGCATAAAGATAGTGGCAGCAGCAGGCTGTGTGGCAGAGAGACACGTTTCTTACATCATGGCAGCTGAAAGCAGAGAGAAGGAAAGGAGCATCCTCCCTTCACATATATAGTCCCCAAGATCCCACCCCCAATGACCTGTCTCCTCCATCCAAGCCCTACCTCTGAACCTTGCTGCACTGGGGACATGCTTCCAACAATGAACTTTTAGGGGACGTTTTAAGTCCAAACTATAACAGAAATCCCATAGGATGGCTTCTTTTTCCTTCAGGTACATTGCAAAGTAAGAGGAGAGTCAGGAATGGTGGTACATAGGACTAAAAAAGGAGAGGAAGTTCAAAATAATCTCTTCAGAGTGGGAGTAAAGTTACCCAAACAGAATAATTTCCAGGGAGCCACTGAAGACCTTGTGGAAATCCATAAGTGGAGAGTAGTCTGACTAGATATTTGTATAGTTTCTTGTTGTTGTTTGTTTTGTTTTGAGGAGGAGGTACTGGGGATTGAACTCAGGGACATTCTACCTCTGAGCTATGCTCCCAGCCTTTTTAAATTTTGAAACAAAGTCTTGCTAAGTTGCTGAGGTTGGCCTTAAACCTGTGATCCTCCTGTCTCAGCCTCTCGAATACTGGGATTACAGGTGTGCACCACCATGCCTGGCTCAGGCTTAGAGTTTTGATGGGCAGGTGTAGTGGAACAACCACAGAGGCAAGCAGTTGAGGAAAATGGATAGAGAATGGTAGAAGTCCTGGGCTGTAGGATCTAGAAAATGCAGAGAGGATAAAGAAATAAGAAAATCAAGAACAGACAGTAAGACTTTCAGATTAAGAGAAATATAAAGATCAGAGATCATGATCAATTTAGTGGGATGTCCAAAGATTTTAGAGGTGGAATCATTTTGGGTGGTGGTCAGGTCTAACAACATATGGCAACTGGAGTAGGCAAATGTGATGCTATTTTGGAGTTGAATAGATAAAGAAGCAAGACACTGAAGTGCTAGACTGGTCTCTTATATTAACAATGAAGCAATCATCAATGATGACATACTTGGGAGAAGAAGGAGATGGAAAAGGAGCTGGGGTTTATCGGAAATGATGAGACGTAATAAAGAGGTCAACAAAACAGAGATGGGGAAAGAAGGACAATAAAGCCAGATTATGGGCCTTAAGGAAAAGAGCATATACTCAAGCATGAAAGAATAGTGGCCTGAGTGCAGTGTGGAGGGAAGATGCTGGCAAGATAATCTCTTGATCTCAGAATACATCACGTGTGGAAGAGTAAGAAGCAGGTGTGCAGAGGACTGCAGGGCAAGCTCTTTCCTTCAGATGGTCTGGGTTTTAGTTTAGGCAAAGAGACATAGAGATGCTTTCTGATGTTAAAAATTCAGTGGAATTTATGTACAGAAAATAAGGTTTCCCAAGAGCACAGTGGGCAGATTGGAGAAGGAGCAGAAAAGTCATGGGTCAAGGCAGGAGAAAGGAAAGACAAAAGAACATGACGAAGAGAGTCTGGGAGAGAAGAGATGACAAAGAAGTTTCATTTTGACTGGTGTCCAGCGTCGATGTGGAGGCACACCATGTTGCACTAACAGCTGGATTTCTGGAAGAATTAGTCACCACAGTGGGTTTATGAACAGCAGGAGCTTGGATTTCTGCAAGAAGTCAGGCCTGGCTTAGGTGGATTATACTCCATGGGAACTCTAGTCAGGATGAACACATGAGCCCATGAGCAATGATAGAACCATAATTTTTCCATCCTCAGAGAATGTGAATTGTGAGAGCATCCAATTAAAAACAGCTTTTAGGGGGAAAAGGAAATGGTACATTAATCACACATGGTGATTTCAGAAGCATTTCAATGTGAAACACTGAATACTTAGAGTCAAGAAAAAACTAAAGATGTTTTGATATAACTTCATCACATACCTGGTTTGATGGAGAAGGGAGACCTGAGCCTCATGGGAAAATATTACATTTACTATATGAAAAATGAGGAAGATGTTGAGAGAGAGAGTCATTCTGAAAGAGTAAGAGGAAATGAGATAGAAGGGCAGACTGGATGATGTTGTTGAGAATTTCCCAATACCGATCATCCTACTTTGGGCTAATCATTTTTAATCACAGAACTGATTTCATACAAAAATGCGGTTGTCTCCTTCTGAGGAACTCCAAAATATGGTAGATATTCATTTTTTTGAAACATGTTTCCTGGCTGGAAGCCAAAATCTAGATAATCTCTCATATTCTGCCATTTCCTCCCCCACAATTCTTGTTTGTATCTACCCAGCCAGTTCAGACCCTGCTTATGTATACATTACAGTTTTGTATAAATAAGTTCTCATTTAGTCTTTCTCTGAGCCTTGTTCCTTTAAATCCTAAAATAAAAATTAGCAGAATTTCCTAAGTTTTTCTCCACTTTGTTTACATATCGAAATGAACATGTTGCTGGCGTTTTTGTATGCTCTAAGAGGCAAAACCAAACTCCTACTTGGTGTAATTTGCTTAAATGCCAGATTCTCCTGAGGAAACTGGGTTGTCTTTATAACTTGATTCAAATAACTACTCTGAATATCAATAGCTTTTTATGAAATTACCATGTAGAACCTAAATTGGTGCAGCTGAATTAAATAAATATCAGAGCTTAACATTCTTAATCACAAACCCTCAATTTAAACAACCATTTATTATAATCAAAAAGCAATCAATATGTTGATTGTGGTGACATGCAAAATGGAGATAGAATTATTAGTAATTACCCTATATTTGTGGTTCAATGTGATGGAGAAATAACTGGAAAGAAATTTTAAAGCACACTACAGTCAGAGGACTGGTTGCTATGTTTTGGAGCAGCGTGCTATATTGATTGTAGTCTTTAAATAAATTGAATAACATAGGTTGCTGTCAAACATGTGAATTATTCATGAAGCACAGTTTGGGAACACTAAAACAGCCCATTTATGAATATTCAGATGTGTTAATAGATAAATGACTGACCCGGTGTTAACCAATTCTCGCATGAGGAAAAAGTCAGCCACAAAATAGAAACCTGTTGGATGGACTCACTCACTTGAGTCACTAGACTGAAACATGACCTGTCTGAGAGACTCGGAAAGAAGACCCCAAGCCAGACAGCTAGTGGGCAAGAGAGGAAGCACTGGGGACACCTGGTGACGCCACAGGCTTTTCCTGCAGGCTCTAGAGATCTTGAGGTTTCCAGGGTAACATTTCAGGTGTGGCCTTTGAATCCCTTTCTATCAATATTTGAAACGACATAGCAATTTGCCTTTGGTTTACTTTTTTTGGTCTTATTTAGGAAAGTATGACAGGAAATTCCAGAGCATTCCCTTCTTAAGAAATCCTAAATGATGATTTTCACTTCTGTAAATAAGTCTCCATAATGGCCTGTAAGCTATATGTTTTCATATTTATGAGGCTTCGTTAGGGATAAAACTCTTATTTCCTGAAAACTCAAGATGTCATTAAATCTTTTTTTTTCAGTACTGGGATTGAACTCAGGGGCATTCTACCTCCGAGCTATACCCCCAGCCCTATTTTTTATTCTTTATTTTGAAACAGGGTCTCACTAAGTTGCGGAGTGCCTCACTAGGTAGCTGAGGCTGGCCGCGAACCCGGATCCTCCAGTCTCAGCTTCCCAAATGCTGGGATTACAAGCGTGTGCCACCACACTCGGCTTCATTAAATCTTGAGATGATATATTTTAGAAAAAGATAAAATAGAGAAGCTGTCTGAGGCCAGGAGACTAAACAGAGAGAGTTTCACAGGGAGGTAGCAACTTGTAACCAACAAGGGTGGTTGCCAGGACATAATACCTTCAGTTTTAAAATATAGAGCAGGCTCAGGCAAACTGAATGACTCAGTCATCCTACCAACAGTTCCAATTTGACAAGAGAACTCTTCTTGGTCATCCTACCAACAGTTCTTGGTTTGATCATTGGGACTTTCAGTGTTAAAACCAGGAAAACCTTGGACAAACCAAAAGACTTAGTCACTCTACGCAAACCACAGAATGAGATGAACAGATTTGGGGAATCTTCTCATGCTGGTCAAGTTTCTAAAAGACTACCTTCAAATCTATTGGCATAGCCATGCTTCTGAAAATAGGATCAGAGTCACCCCAGTCTAGCCTGGTTGCTGTAGGATCTTCTTCCACCACATTTAGCCGATTTATTCATCTGTTATCATGGACAGCATGAAGCCACTCCATTCTGGCAAGATGGTATGAGTTGGATGGTTGAGGAAAGTACATCCTGGAATCAGAGCAATTCCCATTTTATTATCTCCTGTTCACTGCTCAAATGAGGGAGCATTAGATACATTTCATTCATTTGATTTGGTTTCAGCTCAATGAAGTTTTATAACCTCATTTTTTAGTTCTTGGAAGGATTCTCTCTTCTAGCCCCGTTATAAGTAGACTTGCCATGCAGAAGTCTTCCCCATATGGGTTATGCTAGTGTGGCTGCAATTGACTAGCTGTTTAAAATTATTTTCTTTTTCCTCCTAGTTATATAACTTCACATATCTCAGTTTTCCTTATCCTTAGATATGGTCATGCAACTGGTTCCTGGCCAATGGAATGAGGCAGAAGTACTTGAGTTACTTCCAGGCTTGAGTTACTTTCCAGGTCCAAGAAAACCTCTTGTGAAATCCTCAAATTCTCTCTTCCCTCACTTACTAACCTAGCACAATGGACTCAGTGAAGTTTCTAGACTGAAACAGCCTTGATTCCTGGTCACTGCTCAGAAAGGAGCTGCCCACAGACTTGCTTGGCTAAGATTAGCTGCATTGGTGAAAAAAAAAACTCTTATTGGGATTAGTCATTGAGATATATAGGGTTTTCCCGTTTCATCAATTAGCTTACCTAACTTTTCTAATAGGAAGGAAGTGGGTATAGGAATACACAACAAATATCTGGCAAATAGTATTTTGGGCTTCATATTTTCTAAATAAAATGTGTTGTTCTTTAAAATATAATTATACAAGTCTTTTTTAATTCTAGAAAAATTAGAAAGAAGAAAGTTAAAATAAGCCATAATAATATCATTTATTTCTTTTGGATTATGTGTATATGGATATATTTTCCCTGTAAAACTAAGCTCATATTTAGTTAGTATTTTATAACTTTTTTCATTAACATTTAATGTAAACATTTTTATCTACAGCATTACTTTTAATGGCTTTACTATCATCTGTCTAAATATCTCTGTTCCCATCTTTATTTTCTTAAGATTATTTAAGAGGAATTGCTAGTTTAACTTATTTATTCTTAGAACTAGTACAGGGTTGCTTGGTTTCACTAGCCTTGCTCAACACCTGAACCTTATTCTAATTTCATAGATTGTAAGTGAGGGAGGGCTTGCCAGCACTAATCGTTATATCATGGGCAATTGAAGAAGAAATGTTGGGTCTCATCACTTTGAATTACAATCTCTGACATAAAATCTTTCCTGGGCAAGTTTATTACAACTGAAACTACGGGGACAGTGAGGTGTAAGTCTATCCTGGGGTAGATAGGCCCTGTCATTATTTCACACTGTCCTGTATCTGAGATCCCTGAGGCAGGATGTGGTTAAGTACTATAATACAAGTTAAGTGCTACCTTTAACAGTCTGCAGAAATCTTTCTAGTAAAATGGCTTTTCATTTTCAAATGTATATGAGTAGTTATTTGGTTAACAAAAAACTTCCTTAAGATTTGATGATTTCAACTAGGTGCCCGAGTTAGATGAAAATATGAGGGAGCAGGTATGATTTTATTTATCTTCTTTTTTTTTTTGTAGTACTGGGTATTGAACCCAGAGGCATTCTACCTTTGGGCTACACTCCCAGCCCAATTTTTATTTCTTTATTTGGAAACACGGTCTCACTAGGTTGATAAGAGTCTCACTACTTGCTAAGGCTGTCCTCGAACCTGCAATCCTTCTGTCTAAGCCTCCCAAGTACAGGGATTACAGGTGTAGGCCATCATGCCTGGCTGATTTTATTTATTTTAGGATTAAACTCATAGCATGCCATGAGTGTTGCCCTTTGATGTTCTTAACATCTTGGTTTACTGGTGGATTACACAAATCATTTATCTTGGGCATCAAGGCAGAAGTACTTTTTTTTTTTTTAGTTTCATGAGTGACTCCTTGCTCTGCTGATAGCACCCCTCTGGTCTCTCTGACATTGAGCAACCATGTAGACCACATGAGGTTGCAAAGACTCTTATCTCCCATCTGCAGTATACATTGTATTGAGTGTGATTAGACCAACCCAACCCATGGATGACTGCGTGTGCCAGTATCAAGTGGTCCTCTTTGGATGATGAGTGACTTTGTGGTTAATGTACTTCAACATTTGGCTTCAAAGATGAAGAATAATGCAAGTGATTGAAGGCACAGATGACATGCTTTGTGTGCTGAATTGTTGGCATACACAAGAGATGTTTTTGGAAATATAGTGGCTAAGAACCTGCTTCCCTAAATGTTTTTTCAATCAGATCACACAAATATTTTTAAAATATTTCAGATGGTAACAGGTGGTTTTGGTTTAAGCCATTTGGATGGATAGAGAGAATCCAAAGACAGATGGTTTAAGTGCCTTATTGAACCCAATTGCATAAGGTGCCCTTATTATGAAAAAGATAACAAAATGGCTGGACCATTTGCTTGGTAAAGCTGCTTGATAAAGTTTCACATGAGGGTTCACTTCTAGTTTTTCAAATACCAAAACACTGTGTGAGAAGATAATATCTCACCTCTATCTTCTCTAGGTGGTGTTTTAGTGCCTGCATGGAAAGTGTCACTCTTGATAGGAAAGATGTATCATTTGCTTGTTTGTTTAAATATCACACTGCTTTATAGCAACTGACAGTCAAATAGATTTATTAATCTATCTTTGAAGTGTGAAGTATTGAAATGAACTTAACCTGCAAGTAGAAGCTATAGTTTTTATTTTGAACTTTACTCAGTGAAAAAGCTATAGCTAATTCAATGTTGAATTAGTCTTTGGATCTTGACAATAAGAATAGGTAGCTTCTCCTCTAAAATTGGTAGCTTTTTTCATATCACTTTATTACTGCTTCCTGGAAAGATATTTTAATGATTCTGAGAGTATGTTCATAATTGAGATATGTCTCAAAATGGAATCTCACCTAAATTGTTTCTAATTAATATACATCTCTCAGAATCTTCTCTGAAGCACTGGACAGTGAGTTGGCATTTAATGCTGGCCTTTTTTTCTCCTGCTGAGGAGATGATACATCTTTGATAAACCACTCAAATTTACTGTGCTTTGTAGGCATGGGGTTATACGATAAAGTTTGGTTAGCAAGAGGACTTTCCAGAATAAGGAAAGCAGAAACCCAATAGGATAAATCTACTGCCTGTGTCCTTAACATTTGAGTGTGATCCTAGCATGTCTTTTCTTTGTTTCAATCAGACCATATGACCATTTTCCCCAAATCGGTGCTTTACCCTTTGCAAATATATATATATATATGTTTGCTTATTGATTTATACTTTTACACTAGCCACTCTGAATTCTCCTGCAATTTTGGGAGCCATGCTGAGCCATTTATTAGATGTGATACTGAACAAATCACTTTGCTATTCTGAGTCTAATTTCCACTACTAAATAATAAGGTAATGGATTAATTTCTAGGATCTCCAAGCTCCAAATTCTGTGATTACATTAATAACAAAATTCATTCACTAAAGAATGTTCTCAGTGCGCACACTGTGTGGCAGCCATTGTTTGCATGTCGTCGACACTTGCACACAACTTCAGGTCTAGCCCCCTGTCCTTCAACACCTTATGTCTTAGGTGGGGAATATGAGACTAAGGACTGGCAAAACTAGAGCATGTGCAGTTTGACAAAGCCCCTAGGGGGCCCTGGTATCCACACCCTAAAACAGTGGAGAATTTGATGTCCACTCAGAAGAGATTGGCCACAGTAGGCCATTAGGAAACGTTTCTCCCCTATAGTCCGGCTAGATGAAATCAAGCTGGATGTCAACCTACTCTGTACAGCCAATTTGGCTACTCCACTGTACAGTGCATGTATAAAGTTTCATTTTGGCTAAGGCTGGGTTCCTAGTTTTTCAGAGTACAGAATTTCTTTTGCATCAATGCATTCGTGTACAATCTGTGAGTGACTGTTTCTTCTGCAGCATCAGGGAGTTGCCTTAGGGACAGATCGGAGAAAGGGTCGGTTGAGTGGAATGTTCTTTGGCTTGGGCCCCTCTTTGCTTCTATGCCCCATAGTTGGTGGAGGAAGGGAGAGCTGAACATGCCAATGTCCAGCTGTGAGGGCACAGCTGCCACACATGCCTGGTAGCCATTCTAGGGGTGAGGGCTTCTGAGGCAATTTGGGATTTGTGACTCTGATCTAGCTTGTCATCATTTTCTTCCCCAAGAGCCAGGGTAGCTGCTGTGTACCTATTATCCCCTTCAACACTTTGATCTCTCCCTTCTTTGTACACATACACACAAACTTAGACAAGCACCTGTACAATGGTGGCTGCATATTGGTATTCTTGTCCTTTATTCATCAGCCCATTGATTCATTCATTCACTGATTTGTTCATTCATTCACTGATTTGTTCATTCATTCATTCATTCTTTCTTTCATTCATTCGTTTCTTGGTAGATCAAGAATATACAATGGTGACTCAGTCCTAACACAAAACGTGTTCAAGGTAATGGCTCACAGGTCTAGGGGTCAGGGATAGGAGCTCTCTGGAAAGGCTTCTGTGGGTTGGTGACATGTGCAGAGTGGCTCCAGGGAGCAAGTGTTGAACAAAGCTCAGCTTCAGAAAATACTACAAATATTTAAAATCTAAACCCAGGGAATTTCCCAAATTTTCCTTTCTCTCTCTAATAATAGCTCCGTGTACCACTTGTGAGGCTACTCTAAGGGAAGTATGTGGGAAGGGAACGTTCTGGAGGCCAGAGACTCCAGCATGCCTGGCACTGTGCTCACACAGGGGTGACAGAAACAATCAAGGATCCCATAGCTACCTATGATCGTTCGTTTTCCTTTGTCCAGTCATGAACCTGATTTCTTTGTTTCTCTGCTACTCCAGCTCAGGCACAGCCAATCCTCATAGAGGGCTTTAACAAATGCCCACTTTGTTCCTGAATCCTGTCTTTCACATGCCCCATTTCTTGTATCAGGGCTTCTATCTTTAAGCCTGTTCCCAATAACCTGACCAGTGTTCCCATCTCCTCTTAGAACAGAAGCCTCCCTCTGCCTTGCCAGTCCAGCTCCAAGGGACCAGAGTCACAAATATACCCATAGCTAACAGACTCCTGCATTCGTGTCCTGTTGTTTTTGTTCTCTTCTTCCTCCTCCACTTCCTCCTCCTCCTCCTCTTCCTCCTTCTCTTCCTCCTCTTCTTCCTCCTCCTGCATGTAGGGTACTGAGGATTGAACGTAGGGACATTCTACCTCTGATCTATACCCTCAGCCCTTTATTTATTTTTT
Source organism: Graphiurus murinus (assembly GCA_004027655.1). NCBI lineage: Eukaryota > Metazoa > Chordata > Mammalia > Rodentia > Gliridae > Graphiurus > Graphiurus murinus. Next base: position 44,249 of record PVLC010004283.1, read on the forward strand.
TTCTTTATTTGAAACAGAGTATCACTAAGTTGAAGATTGCCTCACTAAATTGCTGAGGCTGGTCTTGAACCTGAGATCCTCCTGTCTCAGCCTCCCAAGTACTGGGATTACAGGCCTGTGCCTCCATGCCCGCCAGCACCCTGGACTTCTAAAGTTGATCTGCCTGGAACATGTTCTTCCAGGGCTTCACGCACCTGCTGGGACCTTCCCTCCTCCACTGTGGGCTCAGACCTTCTGCAGCTGCACTTGCCCAGCTCTGTACACAGACCAGAACTAATCGCAGCTGCAGCTGTTCAGCTCCTTCTCCCTCCCCTGTGCTTCACCCCTGGGGACAGAGATACTTCCAAGTCCTCGCCTCCTCCCCTTCCATCCATCTGAAAGTATTGCTAGGCCTGGCTGAGTCCCACAGAGTGACACAGGCTATAGTCATGCATGAATTAAAAGTTATGGCATTTGCTGTTCTGTAGATTCATGACACGAAAAGAAAAGCCAAAACTTGAATGAGCAGGGAAATTTCAGGGCCCCATGCAGATCCTCTCCAAGTGAAATGTTTCAAAGCAAGGAAAAGACAAAATGCCATCAAGTTTCACCAGTTTTACATTCTGGAACATGCCTATAAAAGTGTCCTCAGGACATAGGTTGTGCAGCTTCCTTTTAATGCCAAATCTCTTTGCATTAAAAGTGTGATTATTTTGCATTATTTTATCTAATCATCCACATGTGTCTTCAAAGGTCCTGCTTAGTAGCAGGACATCAGCATGGAGAAAGCACAGGGCTATGTCCTCGCTCATACTCCTTGGAATATACCAGTTATTTAAACTGCAAAGCACTAACCTATGTGGGGTTCAGTTTTCCCATCTGTGAAATAGGAATAGTATTTCTCTGCCTGCCTTGAAAGGTTGTGAAAATCAAAAGATAAAGTTCTTATACAAATGTCAGATATGGCTGTGAGAAAGCAGTTGTGTCCTCTCTCTCTCTCTCTCTCTCTCTCTCTCTCTCTCTCTCTCTCTCTCTCTCTCTGACATTGTTACTAAAGACATTTCTTTTAGGTTATTTGTAAACCTTCCTGAAAAATTACCTTTCTGTTATCATTTTATTGCAAATTGCTTTGTGAAATAGGTTGAAAAGCATTATTGTCTCTACTTTGTGAATGAGAAAACTAAGGTTAAAAAAAGATAAATACAGGATTTTACCCAAGATATTGCTGTTAAGCAGTAGAACAAGGGTGCAAAGCCAGCTCCCCCGTTTCCTGCGCCAGGCTTCCATTATCCTTTTTCTTGGGCCTCTAACCATCTCTAACGCCCATGTTCTGCCTTTGCCTAGTCTCTTCTGTGCCAGGGCGGAGCTGAAGCCTGCTCTATGCCAGGCAGGAGGTGAGCAGCTGAACAGTAGTGACGGTGTGGAGGGCTGGACTCTTGGAGCAGTGGGCCAAAGTTGAATTGGATGGAGGGAGCAAAGTTCAGAGATCTGACCAGAGATCAATTACCAAAAGAAAAAAAAAATCTGAATGGGTAAATATAGCAGGCAAAAGCCATATAAGCAGATAGGGATCAAACCAACTGCGATTAACTGGATGGAACCTCAGACGCAGAGGTTTGAATCCATTTTCTGGGAGGGGTCTGTCTGCACTTGGGCCTGACTCTGAGGATGTACCCTAACTTGTCCCAAAGACCTTTCATGCATTTAGTCAGGCCACATGCATGCTTCCATCCAGATTTATTGAGATGTGTTGGGGCTGGAGATCCAATTGTAAATAAACACATAGATGTTCTTCTCCTGAAACACAGTATAGTGCAGGGTCTCTACCTGGGCACTGCTAGCATTTTGTTGTGGGGAATTGGTGGGCATTGGAAGATGTTTAGGATATCTGGCCTATACTCACAAAAGACTAGTTCCACCTCTCTAGTTGTGATCATTGAAAATGTCTCCAGGCATTGACAAATATTCCCAGGAAAGAGAAAGAGATCGCTCACCTGGGTTGAGAACAATAATGATTAACAATTACCAAGCACTTACTAAGTGCCAGGCACAGCATTTGGTGCAACCAGCAAGAAGGTAGTTAATGGAAACATTTAAGCACCCTTCCCCAAACAATTCATCAGATTCTTCAAACTCCTCATTTTCTCCAAAACCCACAAGCACTGATTACAAGGGCACATGGACAGTTTGCAGCTGAGGATTCTGGTTTGCCTGTGTGCTTCTGCTCAACACAGCACACATGTACAAATATGTTTGTAAACACATGTTGAATTCTGTGTTTACAAAAAAGAGTGTTTTTCCCCAAACCTGTTTGTGTTGCTTATAATTTTTATAATCCTACAATTAAATTAAGTCACATATAAACTGGCTAAATATGAGTGTGAAGAGTTGTCCCTAAGAAAATTAAGCAGAATGCTTTATGCTTTAGGAGAATAAGGCAAACAACTTTCTAATAAATTAAGTATGAATAATAATAGCAATTAAAGGCAGAGAAAAATATAGAAATATAGAAGGTATAAAGAAGGATTCTCGCTATACTTTAAAGAATCCCAAACTGGAAATGGTAGCCAATGTATTATAGGTCTGGACTAGATAATAAAAAAGATGTGAAGCACAGCTGGCAGATTCTCAAAGAAAAGACCTATGCCATATATAACTATGTATTATAAATACACAATTTCTGTTTTAAGTTAAAAAATACTTAATTTATATATATTAATTAATGATTCCCTCATTTTATTTTATTTTGGTACTGAGAATTGAACTATGGGGCATCCTACACCCCCAGAGCTTTTTATTTTTTATTCTGAAACAAGGTCTTGCTAAGTTGCTGATGCTGGCCTTGAACCTGTGTTCCTCCTATCTCAGCCTCCCAAGGACTGGGATTATAGGCTTCCCACTGCCGCACCTGGCTTGATTCTCTCTTTTTAGTTTATCAACTAGCAGCACATCTCCATTACATTACTTCAGATGAATAGGATTCTCTCAAATTACTCCTACTTTTGAGAGAAGAAGTTGGAAGAGTCTTACTGGAGAAGATATAGTCCTCCAGCTCTTTGAACAACTGAATGCCAAACGTGGCTATCAAGCCAAATTGCATAATTTATATCAACAGTATGAATGACAAAATTAAAAGGGAGAATTGAAAAGATCCTTATATACTCTGTTTTGTCATTTTGGCCACATGACTTTAAAAATCAGGAAGAGGAGGAGGTGGGCAGGCTTTTGTTGTACTTAAGAAACAGGGCTCCTCCATGAATGTCTTGAGATAAGGATTTCCAGTTTATGGTAAACCAATGCAAATCCAGTATGCAAAAAGAGATTCCGATCTAATATAAGAAAGGTGTGATACTTTGATGACAAAGAAAAGGAAAAGAGCCCAAACTATGGAACAGATTGTACCACCATAAATGACAAGCCTTGTCAGGGAACACCAGATTCAGTTACTGTTCAAGGAAATTCAAAACCAAATCTTCAGGTTCTTGATTATGCTCCAAACTATATGTTATTCCTTCAGAGTTTACTATCAGAGACTAATGAGATGGTGTTATCCATGCTGTTTAATCAGTTCCCTGGTTTCAAAGAAGTATTATTGGTACCTGGGAGACATACTATTGATTTGTTGAACTTGAAAATGACAGGCAGACTGGAGCTGATACAGGGATTTAAGAACATACTGTTCTATGTTGTTAATACCACTTTTGCCAAAAAATAACATTTGGAGTAGTCATTATTAAAGGACTTCACATTGTTTATTATTATTATTATTATTATTATTATTATTATTATTATTATTATTATTATTTTGGTGGTACTGGGGATGGAACCCAGGGGGATTCTACCTCTGAACTATACCCTCAAACCTATTTTATTCTTGTATTTGGAAACAAGGTCTCACTGTGTTGCAGAGGGCCTCGCTAAGTTGCTGACTCTGGCCACAAACCTGCTATCCTTCTGTCTTAGCCTCCCAAGTACTGGGATTACAAGCATGCGCCACCATGCCCTGCTGACTTCATGTTTTTTTATAGCATTTGTTTGGGTAACATTTGATCAGTCCATTCTAATAGTTGGGGGTAGGGGAAGGTAAAGTGAAAAAAATACATAGGTAACTTAGCTAGGTAATAGATAGGACTGTGAGGCTAACACAAATGAGTCTGGGTGTGCCTGGCCATGCATAGTTTAAACTTTGACCAATACAGGATGCACAAACACTCCCCTCCCCCCAATGATGCTCTTGTTACATTAAAAGTAAGGTTTTCTGCAGGGCACGGTGGTGCAGATCTGTACTCTCAGTATTGGGAGGCTGAGGCAGGAGGATCTCAGATTTGAAGACAGCACTCAGTAATTTAGGGACATCCTGTTCCAAAATAAAACAAGGCTGAGAGTGTAGCCTAGAGGTAGAATGCCCCTGAGTTCAATTCCAAGGAAGGCAGGAAGGCAGGAAGGCAGGAAGGCAGGAAGGCAGGAAGGCAGGAAGGCAGGAAGGAAGGAAGGAAGGAAGGGAGGGAGGGAGGGAGGGGAGGGAGGGAAGGAAGGACTTCTGCTCGATCAAAGACATCAAGAACAAAATTACTAGATGGTAAATTGAGAGATATTTGTAATGTTGAAGACCAATAAGAGTTCAATATCAAGCCGGGCGTGGTGGCACACACTTGTAATCCCAGCATTCGGGAGGCTGAGACCGGAGGATCCGGGTTCGTGGCCAGCCTCAGCTACCTAGTGAGGCACTCCGCAACTTAGTGAGACCGGTTTCAAAATAAAGAATAAAAAATAGGGCTGGGGGTGTAGCTCAGAGGTAGAATGTCCCTGAGTTCAATCTCCAGTACCGCAAAAAAAAAAAAAGAGCTCAATATCTAGAATATACAAGCAATTACCAAAACCAAAAAGAAAAAGAAAGTAATTGCACAGATAAGAATACCTCAAGCCTAGTAAACATTGAATAACCAATAATTGTAATAATCAGAAAAAAGAAACAAAATAGCAAAGAGATACCAACCTATACCTGTTAGGCAGGCATAAAGTAGCTAGATATGCCCTGAATCACAGGGATGCAGGGAGAATACAGATGGGAACAGCCATTCCAGGGGCAATCTGTCCAACAATTTCCTTTCTAGGTGGACATTCCCAAGAAATCTTTTTGCAATTTTTTTTTTCTGTAGTGGTGATTGAACACAGGCATTCTATCTCCAAGCTCAAGCTACACTCCCATTTGTGTGTGTGTGTGTGTGTGTGTGTGTGTGTGTGTGTGTGTGTGTGTGTATACTAGAGATTGAACCCAGGGGTGGTCTACCTCTGAGCTATACCTCCAGACCTCCAGCCCTTTTCAGGATCTCACTAGTGTTGCAGAGAGTTTCACTGAGGCTGTCATCAAACATACAATCCTTCTGTATCAGCCTCCCAAATACTAGGATTAGAGGTGCGTACCACCATGCCCAGCTTCTTTACACAATTTTAATAGAGAATGTGTCTGAGGATGTTTGGTATAGCACTATGGGTTAGCATTGGTCTTCTAAGAAACAGATGCTAGCCAGGCTCAGTGGCACATGCCTGTGATCCTAGGACTTGAAGGCTGAGACAGGAGATTCATAGTTTCAAGGACAGCACAGGGTAACTTAGTACTGTTTCAAAATAAAACATAAAATTGGGCTGAAGGTGTAGCTCAAAGGTAGAATTCCTGGATCATATGGTAGGTTCATTCCCATTCGTCTGAAGATCCTCCATGCTGTTTTCCAAAGTGGTTGCACTAATTTGCAATCCCACCAACAATGTATTAGGGTTCCCACTTCTCCACACCCTCACCAGCACTTATTGTTTGTGTTTTTGATGATTGCCATTCTGATTGGGGTTAGGTGAAATTTCAAGGTAGTTTTGGTTTGCATCTCTCTGCTAATGATGTTGAACATTTCCTCATACTACCTTATGATCCAGCAATACCGCTTCTGGGTATCTACCCAAAAGAATGAAAACCAAACTATCAGACTGATGCATGTATATCTAAGTTTATAGCTGCATAATTCACAATTGCCAAACTATGGAACCAGTCAAGATGTCCATCAACAGATGAATGGGTTAAAAAACTATGGGATATGTACACAATGGAATTTTACTCAGCCATAAGGAAGAACAAAATCATGTCATTTGCAGGCAAATGGATAGAACTGGAAAACATTATGTTAAGTAAGATTAGCCAGTCACAAAAAGTAAAAAATTGTATGTTCTCCCTAATATGCGGATGCTAGGGAGAAAATGGGGCATAAGAGGGTCTCCAGATGAAGAAGGAGAAACCTTAGATGAGCAAAGAAGGTGACTTAACTGAAGGTGATGGGGGGGGCACCCTAATGTACATGATGTAGTTTCACAAACATATCAGAGTCAATCACTAAACTGAACCTGAGAAGGAGGGAGGGTGAGGAAGTGGGGCAGGAATTGGGGAAGGGTTAAGTGAGAAATGTGTGCATGTATGCCTTTACCAACTTGTACCTTACAAAGATGTATGATTACAATGCACCAATTAAAAAAAAAAAAAAGGTAGAATTCCCCTGTGTTCAATCAAAAAGAGGAAGGGAAGGGGGCAGAGAAGAAGGGAGGAAGAGATGCCAAGAAGTAGATTAAATCAGTTAAACATAAAAAGATTTTATTAGGGGAATAACTGTGAGCACAAATAGGGAGATATAAGAGACCTTATTCCTCAGTGAAAGTCTGACCTCAAGTGAAGGATAGGAGGATTCCTCTCAGAGTTGATTTGGCTTGAGGACTTCCTGGTGGATTATAACAACCTTCCTTAAGATGCAGACATATGTGCACATGAAATGGTAACACTAACACTCATTATGCAAGCATACACATATAAAACAAAGACTCATTATGCCCATTAGAATGGTTGCTAGGACTAAATAAAGGAACATATCAGAAAAATAAAAAGGCTTTAGATAAGATCAAAGAAGATAAAGGGTCTTGAACTGAGTATAAGTTACTGGCTTTCCTAATCTCTGAGGATCTAATGAACAAAGCAACATGGTCCCCACCTTTTGCCTCCCCCCAAATCCTGAACATGGAATTCTTTCATAGCAGCAACTATAAAAACATTCCTGCTGTAACAACAACAGCTCTCTACACAGTGGTGCCTACCCATCTCTGGCCCTTTAAATGCAGTTGGGTAAATCTGTGCCTCATTCTGCAGAAAACACTGACCCAGCAACAGCAGCAGCATATATACCATACAATTCACCCACTTCAAGCATAAAATTCTATGACTTTTCCAAAAGTTATTAAAAGTTGCAGAGATACCGGGAGTGGTGGTGCATGTGTGTAATCCTAGTACTTCGGAAGCTGAGATCGGAGGATTGCAAGTTCACAGTCAACCTCAGCAACTTAGTGAGACCCTGTTTCAAAAAAGAAAAAAAAAAAAAAGAATAAAAGCTGGGGGTGTAGCTCAGAAGCTCAGAGGTAGAACGCCCCTGGGTTCAATCCCCAGTACCACACACACAGAAAAAGTTGCAGACTTGCACATCACTAATCACAATTTTAGCACATTTTCTTCATCTAAAAAAGAAACACTGCACTCCTTATCCCTCTTCCCCCAACCCCTCCAGGCCTCTCTCATCTCTAGCCCTAGGCAACCACTAGCCTACTTTTAGTCTTAATAGATAATACATATTCTGGATGCTTCATATAAATGGGAGCATACAATATGTGGTCCTTTGTGACTGCCTTCTTTCATGTAGCTTGTTTTCAAGACTCAACCATGCTATGGCATGCATCAGTACTCCTTTCCTTTATAGGGCTGAATATTCTTTTGTATGGATATACCATTTTGTTTATCCATTCTTCAGATGGTGGGAATTAGTGTTGTTTCCATATTTGGGTGATTGTGAACAACACTGTTATGACATTTGTGTACAAGCTTTTGTGTAGGTGTGTGTTTTCATTTCTCTTGGGTGTATAACAAGGGGTGGAATTGCTGTTTATCAAAGCAGCTACACTATTTTACAGCCCACCAGCAGTATATAAGTATTACAATTTTCCCACAATCTTACCAACACTGGTTATCATTTTTTATGATAGTTCTCTGGCTTTTACTATTGGCTCCCAGCTCCCCTGGATTCGCTGACCCTGGCCATTCTGCACTCATTTGGCATGCATGCTTGAATGCAGGGCTCTTTGGGGTTTCCTGTGAAAGGCATCTTCTATTATATTAGCAGAATTAGTTTTGGTTTCCTCCACTGGAAAAAGGGATTGTAGATAGTGGAATTCTCAGATTCCACTCCCACAATAAAGGAGAATAAATGGGAAAGTTGGATGTTGCTGGCAGTTACCTTAGACCTTGTGATGGTTAATTTTGTATGTCAATTTAAGTGGGCTAAGGGATGCTCAGCTAGCCAGGAAAACATTACTTCTGGGTGTGCCTATAAAGATCTTTCTGTAGCATTTCAATCAACAAACTATAAAAGATGAGCCTTACCAATATTTGTGGGCATTATCCAATCTGTTGAGGACCTTAACAAAACAAAAAGGCAAAGGAAGCATGAATTTGCTTTCTCTTCTAGTACTGGGATATCCATCTTTTCCCCTCCTCAGACATTGGAGCTCCAAGTTCTCAGGTCTTTCCTGGATCTTCAGCTTCCAGAATGCAAATCTTGGGGCTTTTTGGCCTCCTTCATAATGTAAGCCAATTATCATAATAAATATCCTATCTATCTATCTATCTATCTATCTATCTATCTATCTATCTATCATCTATCTTATCCTATCCTATCCCTTCCTCCTCCCATCTTCTTGCTTCTATTTTTCTGGAGAATCTAGACAAATACAACCCTTTTATTTCTCTTCTGTTCTAGTTGTCAGAGTGACAAGCTAAGGGTTTCAGAAGAGGCTGACCTGGGGACAGCAGTCATTCCAGAATTCTAACACGAGAGTAACAAGGATGATATGACTGGCCCAATTACAAATTTACAGGTCGATTCTCATTTCCTCAAGTCCTTTTTTCTGCAAATGCAAAGGTAAAGGAGAGGAGGGTGACCATTAGGCATGATAATAATTAACACATCACAGTTTTTACTGACAGTAACTTATTATTGAAAATGTTAATTGTTTCTCTTATCAGTGACTTCTCTTTTATGGCTGGCTTATTTAGAGACAACTGTTGGCAGTTGTACCATTTCTATGTGTTCCAGGCTGAAGAGTCCTAGTTCAGGGTGAAACAGATTTCAAGATTATCATGGCTAAAGGAGAAGTGCTGTCAGCATAGAGGGAAAAAAATCGGAAAAATTATAGACTGTTTTTGTTTAACCCTCCATTCTGAGGCTGGGATCATTTAACCAGAGGTTTCTGCCTTGGAAAATTGGTTTGAGTTTGGATTTCTCAAGTGTATTTGAATTTCACCCCAGGAAAGCAGGCTCAATCAGTACACTTTCCTGCAGTAACAATTTTACACACGACAGAAGCCTTTACTTAATGACTGTTTAAACTTGGGAATAGATTAAATCCATTAACTAGGACAATGTTTTCTCCTTATTGCGGCCATTAACCAAATTGCTAGCATTAGTTAGACATGGTTAACCATACTTAAAGGTATCCTATACCTATTGTTTTAGTATTTTTTATTTTAGTAGGTATGACCAGGAAATACATTCTCAATCTATTTTTTTTATGGAGTTCAAGTATAAACTTTTACCTCTCTCTTTCTCTCTCGATGCTGGGGATTGAACCCAGGGACCTTCTACCTCTGACCTATACCCCCAAGTCTTTTTTATTTTGTTTTGAAACAGGGTCTTGCTATGTTGTCAAGAGTCTCTAAGCTGCTGAGGCTGATCTCCAATCTGCAGTTCTCCTGTCTCAGCCTCCCAAGTACTGAGATTACACATGTATGCCACCAAACCTAGCTAAAACATGAGCATAATTCACATACATGTAAGGGCACCTATTTTTCAATACTGGGGATCAATCTCAGGGGTTCCGGGCCTTTTTTTTTTTTTTTTTTTTTTTTTTTTGAGACAAGGTCTCACTAAGTTGCCCAGTCTGGCCTTGAACTTGTAACCCTCCTGCCTCATTCTCTCAAGTTTCTGGTATTACAGGTGTACAACACTGTACCCCACTTAAGGGCATCTATTTTAAGGGTACTTATCAATGAATTATGCATTTATATAACCACTACCACCATCAAGATACAGTATACTACCCTTTTCTTCTGCTTTTTTTTTTTTTTTTTTTTTTTTTGGAGGAGGAGGAGGGGACTGGGTATAAAACCCAGAGACATTCTACCCCCCAGCCTTATTTTATTTCTTATTTGGAAACAGGGTCTCACTAGGTTGCTGAGAGCCTCACTAAGTTGCCGAGTCTGTCTTTGAACCTGAGATCTTTCTGTTTCAGCCTCCCAAATATTGGGATTACAGGCATGCACCATCATTCCCAGCCTCCTTCTGCTCTTTGCTGTCAATCCTTACCTGCCTTCTGGACCCAGGCAGCACTACTATAATTGTTTGTTACTAAATCAGTTTTAAAATGTAACACAAATGGAACCAGAGAGCTTTTGACATTCATCCATATTATTGCATGTATTAGTTGTTGCTTTCTTTATACTACTCATTACTGTTCAATCCATTGTACTGATATGCCACAATGATAAGGTAAAATATACTCCAGGAATGGAAGGTTGGCTTAACACTTAACATCATAAATAAGCTGGGCTTAGTGAGGCCCTCCGCAACTTAGTGAGACCCTGTTTCAAAATGAAGAATAAAAAAATAGGGCTGGGGCTATAGCTCGGAGGTAGAATGTCTCCAGGTTCCATCCCCAGTACTGCAAAATGAATAAGTAAATAAATAAATAAAATAAATAAGCTGGGCATGATGGCACACACCTGTAACCCCAGCTACTTGGGAGGCTGAAGCAGGAAAATCATAAGTTCAAGGTCAGTCTGGGAAACCAAGTGAAATCCTGTCTCAAAATAAAAAAATTAGAAAGGGCTGGTAGCTCAGTGGTAGAGTACCCCTGGGTTTAATTCTCAGTACTGCAAATAAATAAGTAAAGAAAAAGAAGGAAACTCAAATATAACTCACTATGTGACCAGAATACAGATTAAAAAACATGATCATATCAGTATATGTAGAAAAAATACATGACATATTCACACCCAGGAGTAATAAATACTCTCAGAAAACTAATAATAAAAGGGAAAGTCCTCAATTTTATAGTAGACACCAATGGGAAGCATAATACTTACAAGCTACATTTGTTATCTATTGCTGTGTAACAAAGTATCTCTTAAAGTTAGCATCTTAAATAATAAACATTTGTAATCTCACATTTCCTTAGGGGTTAAGGATTTGAAAGCAATTTATCTACATATGTCTGGTTGAAGTTCTCTTATGAGGATACAGTCAAAATGTCAGCTGGAGCCACATTCTTCAGAAGGTTTGAATGAGGTCTTTGGTAGTTATATACTATCGCTCCCATCAGAGTCTATTCATTAAACCAAGTCACTAATTACAGCCTACATTCCAGGGGAGAGGAATTTGGCACCACTTTTAGAAGGGAAGAATATCAGAGAAATCATGAATATATTGTGGAACCACTATAAGGGTAAAAATACAATGTTTTCCTCCAGAAATATAAAAAACAAAGAATAAAAACTGAATGCTTTACCTCATCATTGTTTTGGAGGTTCTAGCAATTGCAATAAAGCAGGAAAAAGAAAAAGAAGAAGGCATATGGATTGAAAATGCAGAAATAAAACTGCTCTTTTTTGTAGATGATATATATATATATATATATATATATTTTTTTTTTTTTTTTTTTTTTTTTTTTTTTTTTTTTTTTTTTTTTGCGGTACTGGGGATTGAACTCAGGGGCATTCTACCTCTGAGCTACACCCCCAGCCCTATTTTTTTTTTATTCTTTATTTTGAAACCGAGTCTCACTAAGTTGCGGAGTGCCTCACTAGGTAGCTGAGGCTGGCCTCGAACCCGGATCCTCCGGTCTCAGCCTCCGGAATGCTGGGATTACAAGCGTGCGCCACCACGCCTGGCTTGTAGATGATATATTTTTGAACCTAGAAAATCCTAATTTTAAAAAAGCCACTAAAATAATAAATAAATCAATATAAAATTTAATTGAATTTCTACATGCTAGCAGCAATCAATTAGATAATGATTTCCATAAATGATATTTAATTTTTGTGTGCATGTGCATGGTACTGGGAATTGAACCCAGGGCATTCCACCTCTGAGCTATCTATCCAGCCCTTTTATCTTGAAACAGGGTTTCACTAAGTTACTACACATTGGACTGCAATCCTCCTGTCTCAGACTCCAAGTACCGTGATTATAGGCTTGTGCCTCCATCTAGCTTTTAAATGACATTTAAAATGCTATAAAAATATGTAAATACTTAAAAATAAGTTTAACAAAATATGTTTAATACCATACCTATAAACTAAAAACTATAAGATATTTCTGAAAGAAAGTCCTAAACAAATAGAGAGCTATGTCTGTTCATAGACTAGAAGAACTTCTGCTGTTCAGTTTTCTCCAACTTGATCTATAGATTCTCATATTTGATATATAGATTTTTATAATCTGAATCTAAGATCAGCAGACATTTTATAAAAATTGGCAAGCTGATTCCAAACTTCATATGGAATTAAAAAATGTAGAATAGCCAAAATAATTTTGGAAAAGAACAAAGGTAAAAGGTTTATTCTACCTGATTTCAAGATTTATTATAGAACTATAGTCATTAAGACAGTATAGAATTGTCATAGGACAGATATATAGAACAATGAAGGAAAATAAGGAGTCCAGAAATAGTCAATTGACTTTTGACAATGGTGCTTTGTGTTTGTTTGTTTGTTTGTTTGTTTTTTGCGGTACTGGGGATTGAACTCAGGGGCATTCTACCTCCGAGCTATACCCCCAGCCCTATTTTTTATTCTTTATTTTTGAAACAGGGTCTCACTAAGTTGCGGAGTGCCTCACTAGGTAGCTGAGGCTGGCCGTGAACCCGGATCCTCCAGTCTCAGCCTCCCGAATGCTGGGATTACAAGCGTGCACCACCACACCCGGCTTGCTTTGTTCTTTTAATGAAGAAATTTTTCAATAAATGTTGCTGGTACAACTGTATCTTCATATGGAGAAAATAAATCTTTACCCTTATGTATGGTATAAATGAACTTACACCAAACATAAAAATTAATTCAAGCTGGATGTGATGTCACATGCCTATAATCCCAATACTTGGGAGGCTGAGATAAGAGGATCTCAGGTTCAAAGCCAGTCTCAGCAACTTAGTGACTCTCAGCAACTTAGCAAGATCCTGTTTCAAAATAAAAAATAAAATAGGGCTGTGGTGCATTTCATTTCGGAGGTAAAATGTTCAATCTCCAGTAAAACACACACACACACACACACACACACACACACACACACACGCACACGAACTCAAAATAGATCATAGGCCTAAATGGTGAAGTTAATGCTATAATATTCCTTGAAGAAGATGATATTAGCCAGGATTCTCCAGGGAAACAAAATCAATAGGCAATGAGAGATAGATGATAGACAGGTAGATAGGAATTTATTATGAGAAGTGGTATAGGAGGTTATGGGAGCTGTTAAGACCTATAATAGGCCATCTGCAAGCTGGAGAACCAAGGAAGTCAGTGGCTCAGTTATATTTTGAAGGCCTAAGCACCTGAGGGCCACTGGAACAAGTCACAGAGTCTGAAGGCCAGAAAACGTGGAGTTCTGATACCAAAGGACAGGAGAAGAAAAGACAGAAAATCTGCCCTTCCTCTGCTTTTCAGTTCTGGTGGGCCCTCAACTCACTGCCCCATCCTCATACTGGGTGAGCTGGATCTTCCCTACTCAATCCACTGATTCAAATGCCAATTTCTTCAAAAAGGACCCTCACAGTCACACTCAGAAATAATGTTTCACCAGCAATCTGTGTATCCCTTAACCTAGTCAAGCTGAACTAAAATTAACCATCACAAAGTTATAGGAGAAAATGTTTGAAAACTCCAGATATGCAAAAACGACTTGGGCTACAAAAAGCACACTAACCTTAAGAGGAAGAAACAGATACACTGGACTTGATCAAAATTAAGCCATCTGTTCTTTTTTTTTTTTTTTTTTTTTTTTTTTTGCGGTACTGGGGATGGAACTCAGGGGCATTCTACCTCCGAGCTATATCCTCAGCCCTATTTTTTTATTCTTTATTTTGAAACTGGGTCTCAGCGAGTTGTGGAGGGTCTCACTAGGTAGCTGAGGCTGGCCACGAACCCGGATCCTCCGGTCTCAGCCTCCCGAATGCTGGGATTACAAGCGTGCGCCACCACGCCCGGCTTAAGCCATCTGTTCTTCAAGTGTAACTTTAGCCAGGAGAACAGGGATCAAGGTGGGGAAGCCTGTGTGCACACCAGTGTTAAGAACCTTGTTTATGAAGGGCAGTGGCCAGGTAGTTAGTAAATGATGACATTGAGCAGGAGTGTAGTAGTATAGTGAGTGCTGGGACTCTTAGAGGATGGAGAATCCTGACTCAGAATGGAGCAAGGACTCATACTTCACCTCTTGACCCTGAGGTTTATGTAGTCTGAAAGGCGGGGTCCTTGGGGGATCAAGAAGAGAAGGCAGATAGTGAAAAATGCCCAGGAAGGATGATCACAGAGCATCTTAGTGGATTGGAGCTACCATAGCAAAAATACAGTAGAGGGAGTGCTTTAAAAACAAACATTTATTTCTCATAGTCCTGGAGGTTGGGGGTTTAAGCTGAAGATGCCAGGAGATTCAGTGTGCAGTGGGGTCTGCTTCTTTGTTCATATACAATTGGCTTCTTCCTGTGATAACATGGTAGAAGGGGCAAAGGGGCCCTGGGATTTTGATTTTCTTTGGTTTGGTTTGGGCAATACTAGAGATTGAACACAGGGCCTCACACATGCTACATAAGTGCTCTACCATTGAGCTACATCTCCAGCCCCATCCCTTTTTGTTTTTAAATTTTGAGGCAAGGTTGCCCAAACTAGCCTCAAGCTTGCAATCCTCCTGCCTCAGTCTCCCGAGTATCAAGAACAACAGGCATGTACCACTGAGCCTGGCTTGTGGCCTCTTTTATAAAGGTATGAATCCCATTCCTAAGGGCTCTACCCTCATGATCATTATAACGTTTTCCTAAAGCCCCCACCCCCAAAATGCTCTCAACTTGGGGATTAAGGTTCCACATATGCATTTGGGGGGACTTGTTTCTTTCTCTTTTTTTTTTTTTTTTGCGGTACTGGGGATTGAACTCAGGGGCATTCTACCTCTGAGTTATACCCCCAGCCCTATTTTTTATCCTTTATTTTGAAAGCGGGTCTCCCTAAGTTGTGGAAGGGTCTCACTAGGTAGCTGAGGCTGGCCACGAACCCGGATCCTCCTGTCTCAGCCTCCCAAATGCTGGGATTACAAGTGGGAGCACAAGCATTCAGTCTACATCACAGAGCAATGGCTTCCAAAGGCCGGGTGGAAGGCCTGGGGAGGAGAGCCCGCCACATTCATTCGCTTGTGGCAGCCCTGAGAAAGGAGGACTAGGGAGACCTGTTGTGGACCCTGCCCACAGGAAAGCAAGCATGTAAGGCCAGGAAGAGTTGGTCCTCTCAGTCTCTTAAAGCAGTGGCCTGCAAACTTTCTTGCTTGATTACTCCTCTAAAAATTTTTTGAAAAACCCTCTCAATTCTTAAAAACTGAAATATAATTTAAATAAGGACACAGACTTTAAGTGTAGGGCTCAGTGAACTTAAAACTTAATACTCCCCTATTATTGGCACCACGATCTAGATATAGAACCTTTGCAGCAAGTTGGCAGGCTCCCTCGTGAGCCCTTCTTGTTGATACGTGCCCTCTCCTACCCACTGGTACCCACTATTCTGACCTCTATCACCACCTCTCACGTTTTTAAATAAACATGTAAAGTATTCTATCATCAATCTAAATATTGGTCAAGGTATATTATATATTATTGTATCTTGGCCTGCAAGTTTATCCAATTTAATTTATGAAAATCTCTGCCATATTATCTAATCGGCAAAGCCAGTCCTCATGGTCAAACCAATTAGCCAGATTGGATATTCAATCAGAAAAAGTCTGATTTTATATATCAATTCATATAAACATGTTCATACATCTCCCTGTGCTCAGCTTCTCTTACTTTCAAATTCAAAGATGTATAGCTGGGTACATGAGGCTCAGAGACTGCTAGGAGTTTGCCCTGGGTGAAACAGCATACTGCCCCTTTCTTTCTTTATAGGTATATGTATGTATTTATATGGGCATTTTATCTCTGAGCTACACCCATGGCCCATTTTTATTTTTATTTTGAAAAGGGGTCTCACTAAGTTGCTGAGAGTCTCTCTAAATTGCTGAGATTGGCCTCAAATCTGCAATCCTCCTGCTTCAGCCTCCCAAGTACTGGTATTACAGGGATTACTAAGATTACATGTGCCACCATGCCTGGTTCTTTCAATATTTTCTTTTTTTTTTTTTTTTTTTTTTTTTTTTGCGGTACTAGGGATTGAACTCAGAGGCATTCTACCTCCGAGCTATACCCCCAGCCCTATTTTTTATTCTTTATTTTGAAACCGGGTCTCACTAAGTTATGGAGTGCCTCACTAGGTAGCTGAGGCTGGCCTCGAACCCGGATCCTCCGGTCTCAGCCTCCCAAATGCTGGGATTTCAATATTTTCTTAAAGCTCTTTTGCTTTTGCCTTCAGGGAACTGCTTGGCAGTTTTCCTCACAGGAGAGCCCCAAGCACTCTTAAATTGTCCCTTGTTGAATGCCCTGGAAGTTTTCATACTTGGATGGACTATTGTGTTTGGAGTTTGGAAGAAGGGTCATTGTGAAAAGGAGGTAGGAAAGGAAAACTGGAAAGAGAAAAAATGGAAATTGAAGATAGATAAGAATCTAGAGCCAAAATATCAATCAACACACTGTTTCTTCCAATGAGAATGCCTCACTATGAAAAGATGTCAGCTGAAATTAATGACTTCAGTGCATGATGATATATCATTTATCTGCATTGTGGATCAAGCTCCTAACTTGCCCCTGTAGCAGTCTGCATTTTGAGTAGGCTGGGATGATGAACTAAGGGTCTTCAGAGAGTCAAGAAATCAAGAAATCACCACACCCAGCTAGAAATTTATTTTTCAAGTTGCAAATCCTCATTTAAAAAGATCTAACAGAATATAGAAATATCAAAGTACATGCTACTTAGAAAGAATACATAAGCCGGGCATGGTGGTGCATGCTTGTAATTCCAGTATTTGGGAGAATGAGGCAGGAGAATCGCAGGTTCACAGTCAGCTTCAGCTACTTAGTGAGGTCTTCCGCAACTTAGTGAGACCCTGTTTCAAAAATAAAGAATACAAAATAGGACTGAGGGCATAGCTTGGAGGTAGAATGCCCCTGGGTTCAATCCCCAGTACCACAAAAAAAAAAAAAAAAGAAAAAAAAAAAGAAAGAATACACATTGTTTTATGAAACTATTGTTTTAGTATATATGTGTATATATACAAACATTCACCCATGTATACTGGGTCAAGGTGTAAGAATTTATTTCTAACTGTGGACTGTGGATCTTGTTCAGAATATTTTGGAAAGAACTGGTCTAGGGGGACATAAATGTGCAACTGTGTCAATTTAAGGCTAGATCATGGCCCACTAAGATTCCCAGATCTTTTTTAGTTATACAGCAGCAGCAAATAGTGCCAATGATTGAGCAGTTTTCCCTGGTTTACCTGGTAGTCCCCTGCAGATGGCATTAGTACACACATGGTTCCAGCATCTCTCTAAGGATATTCTCTGGCTGAGACAGTGGGCTCAGCCCTCACGAAGGATTGGCCAAACATGCCCAGGAGTTAATGTCAGGAGTGACCTGCAGTGGGACGTCTTAGCATTCGCAGTGCTGTATCTCAGTAAACCTGACCACACAACTTAGAGGAAGGAAGATTTATTTGCTCACAGTTTCCTTGAAGATTCTGGGTTCAGTCCACGTGAGGCCAGCGTCCAGGCAGAGGGAAGCAGAGAGAGAGAAAGCACATGGACTCTGCTCCTCACATCATGGAGGCCGGAGGCCTGAAGCAAGAGTGCAAACAAGGGGATCATCGGGGACCATAAGTGATTCCCAAGGCCACAGCCCAGGACCCACCTCCAGCTACACCCTGCTGGCTTCGGTTACCACCCAGTAAATCCATCACCATGGATTTATCCACTGATGAGAGTTATCCACTTCTAACTTTGCTACCTTGTTTCCATGAGGGCTAGGGAGATAATCTAAATACAAACCATTAAATGAGGATAGGAATTGAAAGACCCAGCCTCTTCACTCTTTCAAGACACTTCACATTTCTAAAATATCAACACACTATTTCTGAGAGGATCCTCGGTGGGATCGAATCCCTATTGCCTATAGCAGGAACTTCTCATTAATGCACGGTTTACTGGCTTCCTTCCTCCCTTCACTGACTCATCCGTTGCAATAAGATTATCTTCCAAATAACCTACTTCATCTAAATCTTTGCTTTGGGAAGAACCCAATTGGTCTCCATCTTGTTATTGGAAGAGTTGCCATTTACTGATCATTTATTAGGTGCCCGGTAATACGCTAAACAAAGATTGAGAAAAGGGAGCTGAGGTTCAGATAAATGACTTCTCCAAGATCACATGGGTAATAAATAGGGAAATCTTCTGTTTAAACTTGGGTCCTTTATTCCAATGCCTATTATGCTATAACTCTGTTATGTTTTTTGTTTTTTGTTTTTTTTTCCTCTCCCAATGTACACTTCCCTGGCCCATATGTTATTGACTATCTAGCATTTTATCTGTCTTTTCTGCACCAGTCCTCAGCCTATGGCATTAATTCCATTCCATATTTTTCCTCTCAATGGTTTTGTATGATGGGTTTTGTATCCTGCACACTGTATTTTTCCAGCTCCCAGATCAGGTAGAGGGCACCAGCAGAAAATTAGGGGGTAGGAGAGAGAAGCCAGGATATCACTCATTTTCTTTCTGTCTCTAGTTGCATTTTTGTTGTTGTTGTTGTTACTGGGAATAGAACCCAGGAGTGTTCTACCTCTGAACTACACTCCCAGCCCTATTTATTTATTTATTTATTTATTTATTTATTTATTTATTTATTTATTTATTTATTTTTGGTACTGGCGATTGAATGAGGCATTCTACCTCTGAGTCGTATCCCCAAACCCTTTTTAAAATTTTAAATCAGAGTCTCCCTAAGTTGCTGAGGACCTGGATAAATTGTTAAGGCTGGCCTTGAATGTGTAATCCTCCTGTCTCAATCTCCCCAGTACTGAGATTACAGATGTTTGCCACCATACCTGGCTGACAGTTGCATTTCTAACACAACTCCACCTTCAACTCCAGTTAGTCAGGCATGCTATGGTTCCAACTTCTCCCACTGGCTCTGGCCTCTGGGTTCTGGTAACACTGATTCCTCCTTTTCTCTAGCTTAGGGATGATAGCAACTTTTTGCTTTTGCAAATATCTGGTTGTTTCACAGTTCTCTGACATCTCAGCTCTTTCATGATATATGTCACCAAATCATGGATTCATGGATTAAATGCCTTTGTGTTATTTCTGATGATTGCTTCTCTTTTTCCAATTGGAACTAACTGACAGACCTTGTAATTTCATATTTCAGGAACAGTGATGATCACTCCTCTGAACTCAACATATGAGCCTGTCATTGGTAAAAGTGATACTCAGCTCAGAATCAACCCCAAGATTCCTAGTCAATGTTTCTCTCTAATGATCGGGGGCTTTTATTTTTTTATCTAATTTTCCAGCTGCCATGACGGGAGGTATAGCTCAGTGGTAGAGCACTTGCTTAGCATGCATGAAGTCGGGTTCAATCCCAAGGACTGCAAAAAATCATCATCATCATCATGATCATTTTCCAGGCAAGGATTAAGTGGTGATGTTGAATTTGGGAGTCCTAGGAAGGTAAAAGCCATGGCAACAAGAATGAGAGTGAAAGAGAAGCCCCACGGGGGAGCTGGGAAGCAGTGCAGAGTGATGCATAACCACGCTGCTCACTGCTATCTGACAAAGCCACAGGTGACAGCGGGTCTCTCCGCAGGTATCTGGGACATCTCAGCATAGGCTGGGTGAAGCAACAGTGCCCCAGGGTCTCCCATCCAAGGCATTAAACCACCTGCACCCCTGTGTCTCCAGTTTTCCCATTCATCAAGGTTTGTCTCACATAGAATTAGTGTCTCCATATTTCTGGCTTATACCATTGTCCCCACTCAGATGATCACTGTGGAAGCCGGGCACCACATTCTCCAGGCTGGTGGGTTGTCTGAGTAAAGAACAGGTAGAAGAAGCCAGACTCCAGTCAACAGCTGGCTGTGCAGAGCTGCTCATCTATGGAGGAGGCTGCAAATCTGAGAGATGGGTTGGGTAGAAGGAATTCCCTGGAGGTACATGTCATATGCTGAATTGTCCCTTCCTCCGATATGATATGCTGAAGTCCTCTCCCCTCAGAATGTCACCAGATTTGGAGAAGGGGTACATAAAGATGTGGTTAAGGCAAAATTAAACCATTAGGTTGGCTCCTAATCTAATCTGATTGGTGTTCTCGTAAGAACAGGAAAATTGGACACACTGAGAAACCAGGGATGCACATACACAGAAAGAAGGACCGTGTCAAGAAGCAGCCATTTGCACACCGAGGAGAGCGGCCTCAGAGGAGACCAACCTTGCTGACACCTTGGCCTCAGATCTCTACTCACGAGAACTGTGAGAAAATTAATTTCTGTTGTTTATGCTGCTTGGTCTGTGGAATTTTGTTATGGCAACACTAGCAGACTAATATAGCACAAAGATATTTCTGATACATCCAGTTCCTAAAATTCCTTCTTCCTCTGGAGAGAGGTTCTCCCAGAGGAGAGGGTTGTTCTTATATAACTGCAACATTGTAATATTGGAGAAAAATCCACCCAGGGCAAGGTGGATTTATTTCTGTGTAAATAAAAATGTTGGGATTTAATGATTTCAAAAGCTGTCATAAAAGTTGGTGAGTGAGGAGAGCTGCCTTGCGGCATAGATTTGAAATGTCTCCCCTTACAGATCCCAGCACAGGGAACCCAATCTTTCTCTGTCAGATGAGAAAGCCAGATGGAGCTGATGTGGCCAGTGTCAGACTTGTATGGACCAGGCAAAACCTGTAGCTGTGGGTGATGGAGATGTCTGAAGGTCCCCATTCATGTCCTAGAGAGAATGCTGAGGGTAGAAGCCAAAGAAGCATGTACCAGTGAGTCCGACAAGGGGGGCACAAGGAACATTGCTCTGTGTACGGCATTAGGAAGAATTAGGTGTCTGAAGCAGGGGAGGGAGGGGGAACCCCAGCAAATTAGAACAAGTAAGCGGTAGGGTTTCCTGACTGCATAGTAAAGACGGAGGGCTGCTATCTGTGGCTGGTACATGGTACATATACTGTATGGGCAGGCCTAACTCAACCAAAGCCCAGGGATGAAAATTATTCGTAAATGGATCAACAATGGAATCACTGCTCCTGTATAATCCTACCTAATGAGATGGTAGAACATTCTCTATCATCACCACTGTTATATACCTTGGGCCATTTCTCTCAAAAGAAGTGACTGCAGTTGAACTAGATCCTGATTCATTTATTTGACAAATATTTGCTAATATTTGTCAAAGTATATGTAAAGGGTCAAGTATATGTAAAGAGGGACTGAGATAGCCATGGTCTCTGCTCTTTCAGCTTACCATCTTTTAAATATTTGTATTAGCCCATTTTCTACAACTATGACAAAATACCTGAAGCCAGTAACTGTATAAAGAAAAAGGGCTTATTTTGCTCACAGTTTGAGAAGCTGAAAGTCTAAGACTGAGTGATCCCCTCTGTTTTGCCGCTTATGAGAGCTCTCTTGGCTGGAACATAATATGGTAGAGAGGCAGAAAGGAAAATGGCCATGTACAGAAGAGGCCAAGCACGTAGATAGCCTCCAGTTATAACAACTCATTCTCTCAAGAGCTAACTCACTCTGAGACTAGCATTAATTTCTTCTGAGGGTAGAGCTCCATATAAAGATCTAATTATACCTCATAGTCTCCACTTCTTAAGTTTCACCACCTTCCAACATTGTCACACTAGAAACTACACTTCCAATCCATGAACCATTGGAGAACATGCCAAAGCCATAGCAATAGTGTACAATCTGGATTATTTTGCCTAACTGTATTATTGTTATAATAAAATTGAATTTCTATGCATTTTTCTTTTATCTAGTTTCACAAGTTATTCCAAAACTTAGGTACCTTAATTGACATGCGTTTTGTTTGTTTGTTTTGTTTTGCTTAAATGAGATTACTTAGTCTCATAATTGCCAAAATTTCATTTAAATATTATCTTTTTATACTATCTTTTTGGTTTTTAGTTGGTTCTTGGTTTAATCATTAGTATCTTGATATGCAGAAAGGTATCCAGCTTTAATTTCAAGCAGAATTGGCCCCAAATTTAGTTCTTATCATTTATAAGTGTTTGTGCGGGAGGTTAATTTCTCTAATTTTCCTTATCTGTAAAATGGAAACAATAATATTGCCATCACATCACAAGGTAGTTGAAAGATATGAAGTAATATGCACTTAATAATACTCAAAAATACTTATAACATGAAATAATATCATATTTACATTTAGTTTGAGCAAGCTAAATGAAAAAAGAAGAAAAGTTATTTAAATGGCATACTTCGGGGGCTTGGGGGTATAGCTTTATGGTAGAGTGCTTCCCTTGCATGCATGAGGTCCGGGGTTTAATCCCCAGCACCACCAATAAGAAGATTAAAAAAAAAGAAGAAGAAATGAAAGAGAAAAATGTTAGTGGCATACTTTGTGATATTCCTGAAATATTTAATAATAACAATTTTTAAGGAAATTAAACCTTTTGAAAAAGCCTTAGGAAAGTGCCCCACTATGGATATACAGCCTCCTTAAAAGTCCACTGCAGCCAATTTTCTTTCAGTATTGGGTTTTTCTTTAGTTGCATACCAGATGAAGGAATTGGCTTTGATATATAGACCATGCGGTACCAAAAAAAAGTGTTTCTTTAAACATCAGAATTACACTCAATGTAGCAAGATGCTCTCGCTATGAGAAGCCAACCAACACTACAGAAGATTCCCATTTCCGATCTCAAGCTAAACCTGGAGTATATTCATTGAGTGAACGGAGAACACAGTCACTGGCATTTCTTAAGTTGTGTGTCTAGCTGCAAGATAATTTTTCCAGCCAATAAGGCTAGTTCTGCTAATACGTGCATTGGGAGGTGCTACCACCCTTCATCAAGAGAAGTCCCTGTTTCTCCTAGTCCTTTGCAAACTCAGTTCTCCAAGCTGGTTGACCTAGTTCCTTTGTGTTAAAATTCTTAAATTGCAACTTAAGCATTTTCAAGACTCTAGCTTCCAGTCTCCTACAGTACAACATAGAACTACAAAGCAACTGTCAGTACTTGGGATTTGCTCAGCCTTTCTGGTCAATTTTAGAGGAGTGAATCTTTGGGGGCAGGGGATGTAGATCAGTAGTAGAGCACTTGTCTAGTATGTGCAAGGCTCCGTGTTTGATTCTGAGGAGGAAGAGGAAGAGGAGGAAGAGGAGAAGGAGGAGGAGGAGGAGGAGGAGGAGGAGGAGGAGGAGGAGGAGGAGGAAGAAATGAAGAAGCCAGCATTGGTAGGAAATACTAAACATTATTAAAATTTAAGTATTTTCAACTAGTCTCAATACTTATCTGTAAGATATGGTTTTGAGAAGAAACAAATGTTTTTAGAGACTTCGATATTTCTATGAACACTGGATAAAAGCAACAGATAAAATCTTTATATGATTTCATCTTTTAATATTTTCCACTTCCTATTAAAATGAAATGATAAAGCCAGGTACAGTGGAACACCTCTGTAATCCCATTACTTGGGAGGCTGAGTAAGGAGGATCGAAGGTTCAAGGCCAGAGCATGGTAACTTAGTGAGACCCTGTTTCAAAAATAAAGAAATAAGCTGGGCGTGGTGGTGCAGGCCTGTAATCTCAGGATTTGGGAGACTGAAACAGGAGGATTGCAGGTTCATGGCCAGCCTCAGAAACTTATAGGAAGGCCCTCTACGACTCAGACCTTATTTCAAAATAAAAAATAAAATAGGGCTGGGGGTGTAGCTCAGAAGTACAATGCCCCCTGGTTTCAATCCCTGGAATCACAAAAAATTTAAAAAGGGCTGGGGGTGTAACTTAGGGGTAGAATGCCCCAGGGTCTAATCCCCAGTACAAAAAAATAAAATTAAAAAAGGCTACTTCCTGGACTGGTTATTTTTATTAGTATATACCTTTCGTTATCATTAAATATATAAGAAAAGTTTGAACATAAGTGAATTTAGTGCAGAATTTCTGAATTCTTACTCAAAATTCACTTTCATTCCCAAAGTAAACATCAGGGTCTAATGCACACATGTACACATGTTGTTGTATGCCATAAGAAAACACCACAGACTGCAGGACTTAAACAATGTGGGCTCGTTTTTCTCGCAGTTCTGGAGGATAGAAGTCCATGATCAAGGTCTAGGAGGGCCAGTTTCTGATGAGGACTCTCCTCCTGGTTTACAGAGGATTCTTCTGTCTGTGTCCTCTTGAGGACAGCCTTTCTCAGTACATACACACAGAGGGAAAGAGTAGGGGAGACAGAGAGAACAGGAAACTCCTTGGTTTCTCTTCCTATGAAGACACTTATCATTGGTTTAGGGCCTCACCCTTACCAACTCATTTAACCTTAATCACTTCTTTAGAGTCTCCATATCCAAATATAGTTGTTGCTAAACTATGGGGGCAGGTTCCAAGAAATGGGTATTAAGAGATTTTGTTGTTGTGCAAACATCACAGAGTGTATTTACACATATACACATATAGCCTACTGCACACCTAAACCAACTATATGATATACACCATTATATACGCTCTCTGTTGTTGACTAAATGTCATAAAGAGGCACATGATTATACAGCCACACTAGGGGTTCGGGCTTCAACATGTGATATTGGTAGAACACAAGCATTCAATCTGTAACATGTTTACCCAAAACAAACAAACAAACAACAAATAACCAACTATGCATATTATAATATATATATATATATATTGTGTGTGTGTGTGTGGTGCTGGGGGTTGAACTCAGAGGCATTCTACCTTCAAGCAACATCCCCAGCCCGGTTTTATTTCTTACTTGGAAACAGGTTCTCGCCAGGTTGATGAGTCTCACTACTTGCTGAGACTGTCCTCAGACCTTCCATCCTCCTATCTCAGCCTCCCAAGTGCAGGGATTACAGGAGTGCACCAGCACACCCAACTTTTATCATATTCTTTGCAATATAAGTAACATAATTTTTAGTTACACATTGCATTATATTATAATTAAGTAGTGAGGAACTATATGCTGATTACTCTTACTTTTATAATGTACAAAATGAATAAATTTTATTAGATTTTATATCATTTTAATCTTGAATTGCCTGCTTTTAGTAATCTATCTTTTAATATGTGTTTTGTAATTTATTTCTCAGTGATTTTAAATATGTCCTAAAATAAAAATTAACATGCTCATTAGAATTGAAGAATGATGGGCTGGGCATAGTGGCATACACCTGTAATCCCGGTACTTGGGAGGCTGAGACAGGAGGACCACAGGTTTGAGGCCAGCCTCAGCAATTTATGAAACATTCATCAACTTATTGAGACTTTGTTTTAAAACAAAAAGTAAAAAGGGCTGGGGGTGTATCTTACAGATAAAATGCTCCTGGGTTCAATATGTGTACAAAATATATATATATATAATATGTATTTATATTTATATATAAATAAATATATATTATTCAGTTTGCAGACATTTTCTACAAACTGAAAAGGCTTACTCTGCAGCTCCGAGGTTTTGAAAAAATTTTATTTTATTTTATTGTTATTAATTCATTTATTTTTAGGGTGCTGGGGATTGAACCCAGGAGCATTCAACCTCTGAGCTACACCCCCAGCCTTATTTTGTTTTTTATTAGGAAAAAGATCTCACTAAGTTGCTTAGGCTGGCTACAAACCTGCAATCCTCCTGTCTCAGCCTCCCAAGTACTGGGATTACAAGCATATGCCACCATGCCTGGCTCAAAATTGTATTTTAAATATGTGATAAAAACATTTTACTTTTCCAGGCATGGTGGTGCATGCTTGTGATCTCAGTACTTGGGAGGCTGAGACAGGAGTATCTCAGCTTCAAAGCCAGCCTCAGCAACCTAGGGAGGCTTTCAGAAACTTAGTGAGACCCTGTTTCCAAATAAAGAAAGAAAATCAGGCTGGGGGCATAGCTTGGAGGTAGAATGCCTCTAGGTTCAATCCCCAGTACCAAAAAAGGAAAACAAACAAACAAACAAACACATTTTACTTAAAATACCATATTGGCAAGAGAGTAGTGGAATTAAGAATACTTCCATTTTCCCTCCCTTTTTTGAGTGTGTTAACTTAGACAAAGGCCTCTAAATGAAAACAAACAAATAGTTATTTTATAAGTATGGGAAGAAAAATCTTTTTTGGTAATACCAGAGTTGAAGTAAATTATAGTGAACTAAAGGGGCTCAGTAACAAATCCTTTCACAAGTCAGGTAGCTTTAATTCTTTGCTTTCAATTAAACTAAAGGAAGACATTTAGAATGTCATTAAAAATAATATTGATAGAAGATCACAACGTGGTAGATTACAAAAGAGGTCAAAAAATTGAGTGATGGTTTGATAACAAAACATTTCCATACCTATCTACTTGTGTTCATGAAGATGGTTTCTAAAAGCTTACTTCTGTTTAAAGAATGTAAATAGAATTGATATTAAACTTTCATTCAAGCATTAACTATTGTTCATATTATGATACTGGGAATTGAACCCAGGGGCATTCTACCTCAGAACTATACCCCCAGCCTCCCTCCAACCCTTTAAAAAAAAAATTATAAATAGTTTCTAAGTTACTGAGGCTGACCTCGAACCTGTTCTCTTACTGTCTCATCCTCCCAAGTACTGGGAATACAGGCATGCTACCACACCCGGCTTGAATTAGTTTTTTAAAAGGAACTCTTCATCTAATAAAGAGATTTATTTCTAATATAATTTTTGTTCAATAAGCTTTAATAAAAAATTTAATATGTTTATTGTCTTGGTCAATTGTGAATTAATAGTAATTGTACTGATAACTGAATCTGGAGAAAAATTACTCATCTTAACTGTGAATTTACAGAGATATTTTTGTTACAGAGAAAGATAGTAGGATGTTGACAAAGACTTCCAAGCATAAAGCATATTATACTTCTTTGCAGGAAATAGAATGGGAATAGGGGTTCGAGGTGAAAAAGGAATCATGTAAAATTCCCCACTGTTAAAGAAACATGATTATGTATTTATTTATTTATTATTTATTTTTTATTGTAATAATTCGTGTAATGTAAGCATACATCTTTGTTAGGTACAAATTGATAACGACATATCTGCACACATTTCTCAATTGACCCCTTCCCCAATTCCCACCCCGCTCCCTCACCCTCCCTCCCTCTCAGGTTTAGTTCAGTGAGTGACCTTGATATAGTTGTGTAAGTACATCATGTGCCTTAGGATGTCCTCCCCCCCAACCCCCACTCCCCGTCCATCCCCTTTGGTTAAATCAACTTCTTTGTTTATCGAGGGTCTCTCCTTTTTCATATAGAGAAACCCTCCTATGCCCCATCTTCTCCCTAGCATCCGCATATTAGGGAAAACATATGCTTTTTTACTCTTTGTGACTGGCTAATCTCACTTAACATAATGTTTTCCAGTTACATCCATTTCCCTGCAAATAACATGATTTTGTTCTTCTTTATGGCTGAGTAAAATTCCATTGTGTACATATCCCATAGTTTTGTAATCCATTCATCTGTTGATGGACATCTTGGCCGCTTCCATAGTTTGGCTATGTGAATTGTGTAGCTATAAACATAGATACACATGCGTCGGTCTGATAGTTTGGTTTTCATTCTTTTGGGTAGATACCCAGTAGTGGTATTGCTGGATCATATGGTATGTTCATTCCCATTCGTCTGAGGATCTTCCATGCTGTTTTCCAAAGTGGTTACACAAGTTTGCAATCCCACCAACAATGTATTAGGGTTCCCACTTCTCCACACCCTTGCCAGCAGGTGTTGTTGTTCGTGTTTTTTATGATTGCCATTCTGATTGAAGTTAGGTGAAATCTCAAAGTAGTTTTTATTTCCATCTCCCTGATTGCCAATGATGTGGAACATTTCCTCATACATTTATTGGCCATTTGTATTTCTTCTTTTGTGAAGTGTCTATTTAGATCCTTTGCCCATTTTTTTGATTGGGTTGTTTGCTTTCTTAGCTGTGATTTTCTTGAGTTCTTTGTATATCCTAGATATTAGACTTCTATCTGAAGAGTAACTGGCAAAAATCTTCTCCCACTCTGTAGGCTCTCTGTTGAGGTTCTTGATAGTTTCCTTTGCTGTGCAGAAGCTCTTCAGTTTAATGCAATCCCATGTACTGATCTTCCTTTGAGCTGCTTGTGCTTTTGAGGTCTTGTTGAGAAAGTTTTTACCTGTGCCTATGTGTTCAAGTGTTGGTCCTATGCCCTCTTCAAGTAGCTGCAAGGTTTCTGGCCTAACTTCTAGGTCTTTGATCCACCCTGAGTTGACTCTTGTGCAGGGTGAGAAAGTGGGGTTTATTTCCATTTTCTGCATATGGTTAACCAGTTTTGCCAATACCATTTATTAAAGAGGCTATCTTTTTTCCAGTGTATATTTTTGGTTCCTTTGTAAAAAATCAGTTGACTGTAAGTAAGCCTGTGGGTCTGTTTCTGAGTCTTCTATTCTGCTCCATTGGCTATGTGTCTGTTTTTGTGCCAATACCATGCTGTTTTTATTACTGTGGCTTTGTAGTAGAGTTTGAAGTCAGGTATTGTGATACCTCCTGCATGGTTTTTATTGCTAAGAACTACTTTGGCTATTCTGAGCTTTTTGTTTTTCCAGATGAATTTAAGGACTGATTTTTCTATGTCTGTGAGGAGCGACCTGGGTAATTTCATGGGTATTGCATTGAATTTGTATATCAGTTTTGGGAGGATGGCCATTTTGATGATATTTATTCTGCCTATCCAAGAGCATGGTAGATCCTTCCATCTTCTAAGGTCTTCATCGATTTCTTTCCTCATCTTTTTATAGTTTTCCTTATAGAGGTCTTTAACCTCCTTGGTTAGGTTTATCCCTAAGTATTTTATTTTTCGGGGTGCTATTGTGAGTGGAATTGCTTTCTGGATTTCTTTTTCAGTGGATTTATGGTTGGCATATAGAAAAGCTTCTGATTTTTTAAGATTGATTTTGTATCCAGACACTTTGCTGAATTTGTTGATTAGTTCTGTAAGTTTTTTGGTTGAGTTTGTTGGGTCTTCTAGGTATAGTATCATGTCATCTGCAAAAAGGGATAGTTTTAGCTCTTCTTTCCCTATTTTTACCCCTTTTATTTCCTTCTTTTGCCTTATTGCTCTGGCTAGAGTCTCAAGTACTATATTGAACAGAAGAGGTGATAATGGACATCCTTGTCTTGTTCTTGTTTTTAGTGGGAACTCTTGCAATTTCTCTCCATTTAATATGATATTGGCTATGGGCCTATTTGTATTTAAAAGAATGGTGGAATATCAAATTGCTATGGTATTTAGATTCCATTGTATACATTTTTGAAGCATTAAATAATGGCTTTATTTTTAAATGGTCATCATTACAATATGTTGGGAAGTATATCCTTTGTAACTATTTAAACTTATAAAACTTAGATATCAACTTGAGTATGTGGGAAAGAGTATAGTTATTAAAAATTCTTTTGTGGCTGCACCTTAAATGTAAAGCTACTGAGCCAGAAGATTCAATTAGGTTCACTTATAAGGATATGTTAGCCTGATATATCCATCTTATTTTAAGGATGGTCTTGACTCATGAGTTGGACAAATTCTCATGTCTATGGACCAGGGTCCCTTCACCTTTGGAATGAACTGAGAAGACTGCTATATCTGTGTGAACTTTTTTTTTTTCTTTTCCTTTCTTTTAGTTACCATGCAGATCATTTCCTTTTTGTTAGCAATCTTTGTTTAAGCAAAGCTTATTATAATTAATTAGCTTTTGTGGAGTCTAGTCATTCATTCCAATAAAAAATATTTAATCGAGTTTCACATAGAAGTAGATATAATTAGAAAAATACAAGTAGTTTACCTTGATGCTGGGCCAAATTATTGGCATTACAACTGTTTTTGTCAGTTTTTCTTGTTGCTGTGACCAAAACATCTGATAA
This sequence comes from Graphiurus murinus, assembly GCA_004027655.1. NCBI lineage: Eukaryota > Metazoa > Chordata > Mammalia > Rodentia > Gliridae > Graphiurus > Graphiurus murinus. The sequence continues at coordinate 74,633 of PVLC010004283.1, forward strand.
GACTTAGAGGAGGAAAGGTTTATTTGGGCTCATAGTTCATAGCCGGCTGTCTCCAAGGCAGAAATCCCAGCAGGAAGGCATGGTGGAGGGCTGCTGCTGCTCTCATAGAGAGCAGAGAGTGCAGGGAGGGTCCAGGGGCATATACAGTCTCCAGGATCACACCCCCAGCAACCTACCTCCTCCAGCCTTGCCTCTGAACCTTGCTCCACAGGGGACCATGCCTTCCACACCAGCCTTCTGGGGTACATTCCAGACCTAAGCCATGCTGAGAGGTATTGAGGGTGGGGGGAAGCTGGGAGTTGAACCCAAGGCTTTGTGCATTCTAGGGAAATGCTCTACTACTGAGCTACACCCCAGCAAGAGGTAATGTTAAGAGGATGTTTTAGGTCAGAGTTTATGAACTAGAAGCTCATGAAGTGATTATCATTTACTTAACGGGATGTATTTCACCTACACTGTGTTTATTTTTTAAAATTAGTTGACAAGTTTTAAAAACCAGGCAATTTCACACAAAAGTTCAGCTTTTTCGCTGTTCTTGGAAAACTAGAATGTCTAGAAGCACTGGGCCCACATTTTCACAGGGCAAGAGACAGTCTGCTGAAACAATGTAATGGCTACTCCATTTATGTAGGGCACAGGGTCACTGAGTTTGCTATTACTCTGGCTTTTGTCTACACTAGTGTGCTTTGCTCATTCATTTCTGCTTTATTTGCACAGGCTGTTGAGATTGAGATGTTAACTTTGTAGAGTTTATTGTTTTCCCTTGGGTGAGAAGGAATCTGCAAAGGCTAAATAGTTATATTGTATCATTGTGCCCTATTAAAAATGCTTTCAGTAGTTTATACATTTGATATTGTGCCTTCAACTTTCATGGATGGTCACTGAAAGAAACAGTGTTGTGAAATCTGCCAGTGCATTGGGAAACCTGATGTATTTCCCTCTACATTACTGTTACTATACAACACATTTCTTTTAACCTATGCTGAAAAGTTTTGTTTCTATTAAAGAATTTATATATATCTTCTCCAAGATAAGGAGAATCAAGCAACTAATTGCATTTACTTTTTTTTTTTTCTTTAGCTGCCAGAAAGCCCTAAGCTATGGCTTAACTCTCATATTTCATGACCTGCATAATCTCATTCTTTTTCTAATTAACCTCTTGGTCTAATTAGTTTTATTGGTCCTCATTTTTTTAGGTGTACATTTCCTTTCTTAGCATATGTATTTACTGTAAGCTGTCTCAAGACACACTTTCATAGATAATCTTTTGATTGATTTCATTTCTAAAGATGGCTGTAGGATCTATTACATTTTGTTTCTTCTTACAGGATTACCATGATTTTAGTTTTGAGTTTTTCTTGCTCTTGTTCCCATCTGTCACCTATAGGAATGACTTGGATTGGAATCTTTTGAAGACAAGGACTTTTATGGTCCCACAGTGTCTGGCATCCAACAGAGGACTTAGCTTCTAGATAATGCCCCCTGATGTGTAGTGATAGAATAATACTAAAGTAAAAAAAATATTTTTATTTGAACCCCTTGGAAGAAAAGAACTTATCCGAAACTCTTAGAATTCTTGTCATCAAAAAAGAATGAGAGATCTATCTACATATAGTAGACTTTACACACTTTATCATGAAAAGGATTGTGTTACATAAGACTGGGTTGTAAACTTTTCCTCTAGTGATCAGGAGAGGGAAAGTAGCTTTTTCTCTAAATTGCTAATTAATGTAGCTTCATTATTTTTTATGAATTATTAATATCACGGGCACAGACTCCCTGCACTACATACTGTGATGGAGAGTGCATAAGCTGCCAAAATGACCAATGCCTACATGAAATCTTTACAGATGAGAATCTGCACAAATTCTACTAAGTTCATGCACATGTACAAGTCTGTGCATTTCTCAGACTTGGCAAAAATGTAAGCTAAGGCTACATTTAGTTTGGATTTGCCAAAGTTGCTATAAAGAAAATGTTTTTTCCTGGTGTAAAGTATGAGGCAGGCTGTTGGATGGACTTTCTTGACCACACAGATGCCGGGCTCAGCCTGTGGTGGAGCTGCTCTGGGCTCGGTTGAATGGCTCTGTCCATAGGGCAAGCTCACAGCCCTGTTCCTAAAGTTGATCACTTACACTTAATTTCAAGCCATTTTTTACTCTGAAATTTCTGAACGCCTCATTGAGGATGGTAAGTACAACACGTGCCAAACCTTTGGTTTCAAAGTTCAGTTGTTTTTGAGTTATTCGACTGGACAAAAGGTTGCAAGATAGCTTTCACAGTAGGGAAAGTGTAACTTTCCATGTCTTTATGATGTTTTGAAATAGTTGAAGTATTTCCCCTAAAATTTCCATAAGTAAATAACTTTTTTCTAGTGGTGTAAGCTTGATTTTGAGATAGATGCCCCTTGGCAAAACGTTCAAAAGTAACCCTTTTCCTTCTTCTCATCCAGTCTCTAGCCTCATTCTCAGTATATCCCCCAGGAATTGGGATAGGAATTAGAGGGGACCCCAGGTTAAAATCTAGATCTTTCACATTTAGGTTAAAAGAATAAAGTTTTAGTCTCTAAAAAGCCTCTACACTAATGAGATTACAACATAAACCTCACCACTATCACTCTTAACTATGTTTCTGTAAACAGCTGGGAGAAGAGCTTTGGGGTCTGAGGTCCTGCTTTCCAAATCCCCACAGGGCCCAGCCATAACTGCCTGATTGTGTTTGCATCTCACTTATCCATGTACCTTACAGCACACTTACTTTGTCATACATATGATTTCTGGCCTCCCTCCTCAGGAACACGAGTGTATTTCAAATTTGCGAGTGCAACTCCACATACCAACTTCTTGCAGAATCTACCTGCGTGGGCAACCTAGTCAGTTGTAAGTGTATATTTCTGTGTACTTTGCTCAAAGTTGTTCTGTGTAGTTGCGGACCCATCAGAGGTTAGACTTAGTGGCCCCCACCCCAGCAAACGGCAATAAAGCATGTGTAGGAAGGAATTGGTTATACCGTTAAGCCTCCCTCGTCTGCCCACCCACTGGCCCACAAGACTACCTTCCTTTTATGATCTTGAACAAATGTTTGGCCTTTTTTTTGGGGGGGGGGGCAGAGTTTTTGAGATTTTGTTCATGGTTCTTTGATACACTATCTCCATCCTTTAACAGCTCTATCAAGTGGCTCGCCTCTGGCTCAACTCCTAGGCTGTAATTAACAAACTCCAGGACCGGTCTGATTTTTTTTTCTTAAGTGCGTCGTTTGCATTTTAGGAGTCGATCTTCTTTCTGCCTTTCCCTCTCGCACTGACACTACCTCCGGGAGCCGGTGTGGCAAACGCCTCCCTTCATCGTCCCAGCGCCGCTGTACAGCTGGTCTACATCCTCCGGTCTACATCCTCCATTCCTTCAGGTCTCCTCCGGGAGACCCTGAGCCTGGTCGCGGTCCTCTCGTTCCGCACCGACCGTGCGGCCCACGGGCACTTCTCCCACTTCCCGGGCTTCCTCCCGCGCGCCCCTCAGCCCGCTTCTCCCCTCGGCGTCTCTCCGCACTCGGGCAAGTCCCCCGGCCGCCTCCCCGGCGCGGCCCCCGGCGCCCCGGTGCCCCCGGGGTCTGTCCCGCGCCCGTCCATCTGTCCGTCCGCCCGCACGCCCGCCCGCCCCCGCCGGCCTCGAATTCGGCAGGAACTTTCCTCGGGCCGGGCGGGCGCGGGCCGGGCGTCGCGGGCCGCCCGCCTATGAGGGGCCGAGCCGCCCCTGCCCCGGGCGGGTGCCGGGCGGACCGCGGCGGCGGCGGCGGCGGCGGCGGCTGCGATTGGCTCAGGCGCCCCATCCGGGGACTGGGCTCGGCGCTGCTCGTTCGCCCTAAAGGTACCAATATGGCGGAGGTGAGCAGGGAAACCGGGCAGGAGCGGCCGGGCTGGAGCGGGTGCCCGGCGGCCCCCCGCGGCCCCCGGCCGGCTTGGGGGACCCGGGGCTCCCCCCGCGGCCCCACGGGGGGCGGCGCGGCGACGCGGGGGTCGCGGACGGCGACGGGCCGCGGCGGGGCCGGCCGGGGGGCGGGAGCGGGCGCGGGAGCGGTCTCCCTCCGGGACTAGGCCGCGGCGGCTCCGGCCCCGGTCGGGCCGGGCGACCCGGCCGGGCGGAGGCGGTGGCCGGCGGCAGTGAGCCCGGCCCGGGGACGGCGCCGTGCGGTGGCCCCGGCCGCTGACGCGGGCCGCCGGCCCCCCGCGCCTCCTCCCGGGGCCGGGGTGGGTGGAAACCGGCCGAGCTCCCCCTCGGCGGCCGGCGGCACCGGGGAGCGGGCTGCGCCACTGCCCTGCGGGAGGAGTGCGCCGTGCCCCCGGCCCAGCGGGCCCGGCTGCGGCGCGGACGACCCGCACGCTCCACTTTGCTCCGGGCGCGGAGACGAGCGGGATGCGCGGCCGCCGGGCTTCGCGGGAGAAGAGCGGGACTCCCCGCCCCGCAGCAGCCCGGGAGGTGCGGGCGCCCCCGGGGCGGAGGGGACCGACCCAGAGCCTCGAGCTCTCCGGGAGGGAGCTCGGCAGCCCCTCTTTCCTCGGGCGGGAGGAGGGCCAGGCGAGCGGAGCTGCCCGGGCCATCTCCCTGGGGACCAGTGAGCTGGGGGAGGGGGCGGCGCGGCGGGAGCCCCTCGGCCGGGGCTCGCTGGGGCGAGGGGAGAGTGGCCGGCCCGGGAGAAGCTGGACACCCTGGAAGGAACCAGCATCCCCCGGACTGAGGGGCCACGTCCCTGGACTTGGAAGAGAGGATGGGAGCTTGCGCTTTGGTTTGGGGACGAGTGTCCGGTTCGAGCCAGTCTACGCTCGGGCAGAAGGCAGCCTCAGAGTTGGGCTCCCGGGCCCCAAGGGGCAGACTCAGTCTCGGAGGGCGAGTCCCTTCCAGGACAAGGTGTTGTGTTTCGAGGAGTTTCTTGGGGGCCGTGGAGAGCTGGGTGGGAATTGGGGTACTCCTGAGATGCCGGGGATGGGGGACTGATGCTGCGAGGCGATTGCTCTGGGTGTTGTTGCTTCTCCGCTTTGTAACTTGCCGAGCTCCGAAAAGCGGCTTGGAATTGCCTGTTAGACTCCGGGCTTCGTCCCGGGTCTGCGAGTTTGTACACTGGGGACTCGGGGAGGAAGGCGAGGCAGCCAAGAGGGGGCCCGAAAGGGGCTGGGAGCGATTGGAGCGCGGCTACGTCTTGCACTTTTTGGCAGCTGCGGAGGAGCGCTCGACTCCGCCCCCTCTGAGCCCTGTTGCCGGCGCTGCCTCTTTTCTGGCTCTGCGATCTAACCTCACGTTTTCTTTCTCTCTTTCCTAGGCTTCTTTTGGAAGTTCGAGCCCAGGTTTGTCCTATTTTCTTACGTTCTCCGTGGGTCCCAGAGGATGATGCTGGCTCAAAGGCCTATTGCTACATGATTCTGCACAAAAATTTATCGAGTTTCTCGTCGTTTTTTTTTTTTAAAGAATTTCAGTGCGCATTTGGCAATCAAATTATTCGAGGAAGGAACAGTTTTATTCTATTTTTTTTCCTTGCATGTTGAAAAAACACCTTGTTACAAAGCTACTGACATGTTCCTTTGAGTAGTGTATCTTTAATTCTCTAGGTCTGTTTTTCCCCCCAAACCCAAAACAGCGAATCAACTTTCCACCAAACGCTAGCAATTTAGTTTTCTTTGGGAAGTTGACACTTTGTCAGAACTTCGGGACTGCTTAGATTGAATAGTAACCATAACTCTCCAGCTCTCCTTATTTTGTCTCTTTCATAATGGAGAAGTGTCTATAGATTGTGTTAAAATTGAGAATTAGGTAAACCTACCTTCAAATATAGAAACCAAAGATCTTCTGAGTTTGGCACAGAAAATGGGTGATACGGAATTTTTGAGCTAAGACAGCCTTAGATCATCGTGTACAGTGTTTCCTATTCTTTTTGAAGTCAGAATGATACAAGCAAGGGACTCTCTTCCCAGAACTCTGTGCATAGGCATAATTACATTGTGTGGTTTTAAGATATCCCTGAGGCAGGTCCAAGGTGAGGACCTCTTTCCTCATGTGCTAAAATAGGATATCTTTGTTTCAATTTCTTATCTCTTTTCCATCTTCCTTTTTGACTACCTTTTTTCTTCTCTTTGGGTCCAGGAAAAGCACCTCTGAACTAATCAACCTCCCCTTTTTGCATTGGAGAAGACTTTTAAATTACTCTGCTGAGCATCACAAGTTAGTAGTAGAATATGGATGAGCTCCCCCCAAGCCTTTTTTTCCATGCATTAGAGTGAACAGTTCATTTTTCTTGCCATATTACTTTTTGCATTTAGTCAACTTTCTTTTTTTTTTTTGCAGTACTGGCGATTGAACTCAGGGGCATTCTACCTCCAAGCTACACCCCCAGCCCTATTTTTTTTTTATTCTTTATTTTGAAACGAAGTCTCACTAAGTTACGGAAGGCCTCACTAGGTAGCTGAGGTTGGCCGGGAACCTGGCTCCTCCCGTCTCAGCCTCCCAAATGCTGGCATTTAGTCAGCTTTCAAGGTCTTTTCTTGATTATCATGTAAGGAATTATAGTCAATACCAAATAGAAGGAATTGATAATATTTGAAAAATAGTTGTCTTCAACTATACACTTAAGAATTGTCTTAAAAGTTTGCACTAATTTTGAGATGAACATTTCTTTGTTATGATTGGTTTCAGGGAAAGAATATTTATGTACATGATGCCAAACATCTGGATGATAATGGAATTTTTCCATTTTGCATCACTGTCTGCTTTTAAGAAGTTGCAATCTAAATAAAGAGCCACAAGGCAGTCTGCTATTGGTGTTTAAACAATTAGCTGCTTTTAATCAGCCTGCTTTTAAAGCGAATTTTAGAGTTGGAGGGGACTCGTGAGTCATGTCAGCCTACCCTATGTGTTTTACAAATGAAAAACAAACCAGACACAGAAATTTAAATGATTTGCCTCAGTTCCCAGAAAGTCAAGGACAAAGCCAGGACTAGACCCCTAAGCCATACTCTTTCATCTCTGACACTTGGCATCTGGTAGAGTAATTCTGAGAATTCCTCAGAAAAGAAAAATTTTTAATGGTGCATTTTCTATTTTTGAGCTACTTAATAAATATTTGTCTTTCTCTTTAAAATTTTAAGCCACACCTACTTCAACAGAGTTTTTAAGTGAGCGGTATTATTTTTCAATATTAAAGGCTTAGCATCATCTTGTAAACCTCCTAAAGAAATAAATGCCATAGAAATTGTATTGTTTTAGGACTGATTGAGTACTCTGAGCTCAGAGTAGTCTGAGCTCAGAATCAGAAATATTGAATTATATCTGTAATTTTTCTATAGTAAAAAAATTTTAGCCTAGTTCACTGTTTTAATAATGACCTCACACTGGGTTTAAATGTTTGAAATTTTAAAATATTAAATAGTTAGACAAAAATGGATCAAATTTTTTGTGTTGATCATGCTTCTGGCTATTTTTCGTCCTTGCTCTGAGAGTTACTGGTCTGATTGGATTAGATACTAGAGAAAAACAAATGGAGAGAATCCTGTTTTTCTTAAACTCTATTTCATCCTCTTGGGATTATGAATTTTATTATTTTTTGTTTTAGAGCATCCTGTTGACTTCATGTGTGTTATTAAAAAATATTGCAATTTTATAAACAAGCATTAATTGATCAAAATAACTTGCAATGGGATGTATCTTCCAAAATCTTCAGATATGATTTTCTGTGTTCCCTTTACATAATCGTAATAACTTTATTTGTAATCCAAAGTTAAGTATAGACTTACAGTTTTAATGGCTTGCTGATTAATGCTAGAGAGCTGGAAATACAGATATATAAAGTGATTGTAGTGCTTTAACAAACTGAATTGTTGAAGAGCTACTTCATATAAATTTGTGTCTGTTGTATAAACTAAATTTCTGTTTAGTTTTGTGTCTTTATTTGAGGGTTAGAATTTGGGTAAAATTGATATTTTCTTTTTCTGAAGTATTAGCTTTAATGTTTGATGGATTCTTGTGAAGTCTTCCATTCATGGAAATTTAGACTTTCTGATATTTTAGTGTTGCTTTTAAATAAATTTCTTTAACTAAAGTTTGGCTGCTTTTCTATTAGAATATTTATTTAAGACCATACTATTTAAATCACTTTGCTGCTATTTTAAGTTGTATTCTCATGGACTGGACCCTTGTAAAAGTGTTTGTGAATTACTTTGCCTTGTTCTTTTGTTGATTTATGTATCTTGTCAGAACATTGTGATCTTTATAACCTGTAAATGTATAGTAAATTCATTTAATAAAATTCACAAAACAATTAAAAGGACTTGGCAGAAAAAAACAAATTTTTATTTTCTTTTGTAAATAACCTTATGAATGTATAAAGTGATTGTTTGTGTCATTCCAGTTGGGTCTCTGTCTTCTGAGGATCATGATTTTGACCCCACTGCTGAGATGTTGGTCCATGACTATGATGATGAAAGAACTCTTGAAGAAGAAGAAATGATGGATGAGGGTAAAAACTTCAGTTCTGAAATTGAAGACTTAGAAAAGGTAAAAGGATCTATTTGAAATAAAAATAGGATGTGCATCTTTCTTTTTTTTTTTAACCTCACTTTTTAGCGTGTCACTGATTTTCTCATTATTTTGAGAGTTGCCTAAGTACATTTTCATTTAATTTTTCAAAATGGCCTTTTTATCTGTTAACTTAGTTTTTAAGCTTTTATCAGCACAGTGAAGTAAGTGCATGTGGTCATCTTACAAATGAGAAAATTGAAGTATAGAGAACTGTAGACCCTAGCTGCAGTTCTGAACCCTAGCCCAGCCTTCTTCCTTATGTCACACTGTTCTGCTGAGGGTGAAACTTGAGCTTAGCTAAGTGCTATAGTAGATACAGAAAGAAGGCTTTTCCTTTAAATAGCCTAAAATTGGTAGAATAAGGAAATTGAAAAAGTTTACTATATTTTCACATATAAATTAATAACATCTCATCTTTCATCCTTCAGTCATCTGTTAAAAAGTTGGCAGAATTGAATGTAGTTTATAACTTTTTAAACCCAAAATCAATATAAATTCAAATGAACTATATTTTAAACCTGCAATTATACTAAGACTTTAGGAAGAGGCTCCCATAGGTCACCTTGAAAAACTGCAAGATTATACTTATCTATAAATTAACCTAATATGAAAATTTTAAATCAGCTCAGAATAACAAAAGCTTTTTGGAAGAATCTTGAATAATACTATTCTCTGAGTTCTTATGCTGCTTTTTTTTTTGAGAAGGTAAAGCCCATTCATATATAATCTTCTCTGCTTACTATCTGTGAGGCAGGGGTGAGGTATTACTTCATTTCTTTCTTCATGTTAATATACAGGGAAACAGAAGGCCCCTTTAGGGCCTAGATTCTAGGTTTGCTTCAGTAGACCTGACATTTTCTACACAGGTTGAATAATTTGGCCTGTTAGTCCAACATTATTGCAGTTAGATTTTGATTTATTCACTTAAGTGTCGCCTATAAAAGCCAAACAGATTCAGAAATATGAAATTAAAATTGCGAGCCGGGCGTGGTGGCGCATGCTTGTAATCCCAGCATTCGGGAGGCTGAGACCGGAGGATCCGGGTTCGTGGCCAGCCTCAGCTACCTAGTGAGGCACTCCACAACTTAGTGAGACTTGGTTTCAAAATAAAGAATAAAAAAAAATAGGGCTGGGGGTGTAGCTCGGAGGTAGAATGCCCCTGAGTTCAATCCCCAGTGCCGCAAAAAAAAAAAAAAAAAAAAAAAAAAGAAATTAAAATTGCTATGAAATACTCAAGTGGTAAATGAAGGAAAATCTTTTGCCTATCACTCCTTTCAAAGTGATGATTAAATGTTGCCTGTTGATAAGAAAAGATGCCCAAGAGTCCTGCTGCAGGCAATTCTTCCTACTTCTTCAGAGTGGCTAGCCTTAGAAAACTGAGAATTACAGTCCAGTTGATATCATTACTAAGCTGAGGTCTGTGGTACATCCTGGGATTGTAGAAGTGATCAATTTGACAATGTCCCTGAATTCTAAGTGCTTTACAGTCTAATGTGGAGTAGCAAGTGGGAACAAGACTTTTTTTTTTTTTTTTTTTTTGTGGTACTGGGGATTGAACCCAGGGGCATTCTACCTCCGAGCTACATCTCCAGCCCTATTTTTTATTCTTTATTTTGAAACCGAGTCTCACTAAGTTGCGGAGTGCCTCACTAGGTAGCTGAGCCTGGCCGGGAACCCGGATCCTCCTGTCTCAGCCTCCCAAATGCTGGGATTACAAGTGTGCGCCACCACGCCCGGCTGGAACAAGACTTTTAACATAATAACTAACAACTATGAAAGAAAGAAGCAGTGAGAAGTATGGGAATATTTAGTAAAAGTTGTTCAGTCCAGTGTAGAAGTTCAGGGAAAGCATCATAGCATAGACAGTGCTTCCCTCCTCTAGTTGTATGTCAAAACACTTCTGTGTGCCAGGCGTGGTGGCGCACGCTTGTAATCCCAGCATTCAGGAGGCTGAGACCGGAGGATCCGGGTTTGCGGCCAGCCTCAGCTACCTAGTGAGGCCCTCCGCAACTTAGTGAGACCCTGTTTCAAAATAAAGAATAAAAAATAGGGCTGGGGGTATAGATCGGAGGTAGAATGCCTCTGAGTTCAATCCCCAGTGGCACAAAAACAAACAAACAAACAAAAAAACACTTCTGTGGGCATGGGGCAGAAGTCCCAGGTGGGATCAGAGATCATACCTTCCTGATAATGTTTGCTGTTAAAAGTATAGAGAATAGCAGTCTAGTTACAACATGATGTTATTATGTAAATTTTTGATAGGAATATGTTGGATCGCATTTTAGCATGCAAATGGCTGTTTGCCAGTAAAATAATAAGACCTAAATTGCATTTAATATGTTAACTTAGTTACTATTTGAGTGTGAGTAATCTGGTAGGGATGTTTATAGGCTGGTAAAATTGTATTTTTCAGATTTTAGGTTTTATTCTTCCAGAGAGCATAGTAAGAATTGCTGCCTTGGTCTGTGTTTAGTGAATTTTAAAAGGAAATTGTGTGTGTGCCTATAGTCCTCGCTACCTGAGAACTGAGATGGGAAGATCATTTGAGCCCATGAATTTGAGAACAGACCCTGTCTCCAAAAAAGAAAAAAAAATATAGAGAGAAAGAGTTACTAACTTAGCTATCACAATACCTAGTACGCTTACCTGTGACTTTCATTTTGTTTAGTAAATGCTGATAATCTTTGTTTTGTATATTTAGAAAAACTATCAGCCCTTAAGTGTTTTGACTTCTTTATGTGTACTTGGACAGTTTTGCTCCTTGGCAAAATACAGATGACTTTTAAATAAATTCTAGAGAAGACCTAAGAGCTATGTCCATCATTTCATTGAGCAGTGGACAAGAGGACCTATTTCTAAGAGTGACTGCCTACTTCTTCTGATCTGTGATTCTTATCTGTGCGGATGTAGTCTCTATTTTTTATTGATGTATAATGAACATGAAAATGAATAAAAGAAACAGAGACAAAAAAAGAGTAGAAATATTACATTTTTAGAAGAAATCTTATATTTTGATAGTTTCTATATAATTTAGAGTAGTATATTATATTAATCATTCATTATTGACCAGTGATTTAGGTGTAGGTGGTAGGAACAGTCTTAGGGGCAGATGTCAGTATTCATTTCCAAAAATTATAAGTAAGCTTTTATGCTACAATAAACAAATTTGATTGTTGATTATGAATATGGCCTTTTAGTGCCGACAAATTTTTCCATACCATGTAGTATGGAAAATTTTTTTTTTTTTTTTTTTTTTTTTTTTTGTGGTACTGGGGATGGAACTCAGGGGCATTCTACCTCCGATCTACACCCCAGTCCTATTTTTTATTCTTTATTTTGAAACCAAGTCTCACTAAGTTGCGGAGTGCCTCACTAGGTAGCTGAGGCTGGCCGCGAACCCGGATCCTCCGGTCTCAGCCTCCCGAATGCTGGG
>PVLC010004284.1:0-86617 GCA_004027655.1 Graphiurus murinus
GTACTGGGGATTGAACTCAGGGGCATTCTACCTCCGAGCTATACCCCCAGCCCCATTTTTTATTCTTTATTTTGAAACTGAGTCTCACTAAGTTGCGGAGTGCCTCACTAGGTAGCTGAGGCTGGCCGCGAACCCGGATCCTCCGGTCTCAGCCTCCCGAATGCTGGGATTACAAGCGTGCGCCACCACGCCCGGCTCAATTTTGTTTTTAATTCCAGAATACAATGATATTCCTTCGTACAAAAGGATTGTCTAGTTATTTATCCATTATTCTAATTTTGTTCAACTACACTATAGCATATGGCTATATGATCTCTCCCATCATTTCCTCCCTTTCTCTCTCCTTCCCTCCCTTCCTTTCTTCCTCTCTCTTTCTTTCTCTTTTCCTCATTATGCTGAGGATTCAACATGGAGTCTTCCACAGCCAGGCAAATGTTACTACTACTGCTGATCTCCAAGCTCCAGCCAGACAATGTTTTTTTTTTTTTTCTATAGAGAAACTTGATCAGCTTTTCTTCCTGTTGATTTGGATCTGTGGTTAGATTTGTGGAAATGGCAGGAGAACAGATGTGATATCTACATTATACTGTTTTTTTTTTACATAATACTTGTTCAGTGGAATGTTCGAGAAGAAGCTAGAATAGTCACCTTACAACATAAGATGGAAGCTGCATATTAAAGGTGAAATAACAGCATGATGGAATAAGCCTGGGTTCTATAGGCAAAAAACTACTTTCTTTTTTTCCATTCATCACATGGTTTGTGGTAGAGGCTTCTATTACAAAAGACAAATAATTAACAAAATAAAAATATACACATTTATTTAATGTACTTTTTATGGGACACAGAGTCTTCAGGAATGAAGATTCAAAGAATAGTGGAAAAGTATATATTTTTATGGATAGTTGGGCAGAAGTAAGATTGAAGACAAATGGTATAATCTTATGTTAATAAATTGGGGAATGTAGCAAGGCATGTTTGTTCAGATTTTTCTTGACCTCTCGGTGTGACATTTCCCCTCTGAGTACAGGGCAGGACACCTGCCACATGAGGGTTTTCAGGGGACCAAGAAGGGAGTAGGTCAGAGAGTTGCCTTCTCAGAGTTGATGGCCGGCTTCATGGGCAAATGGGTGAGAGGAACTTTAATTTCTATGTCCTGCTTCATGGGAGAACACTGGGAGAAGGTCAGAGAGATCTCCCTGCCTCTGCTACTTTCTCAAATGCCAGGGTGCTATGTTATGAGGTGGCATGTCCTGAACCCCTCAGTTTCAGCCATATGCATCTGTGTATCACACCTGGAAACTTATATTGGGACTATGGTATGAATGAGAAATGAATCTCCCTATTATTTCAGCACTGTTGTTTATCACATCGAATGGAAGTCCCTATGGATGTCACCCTGCTTAATCTCTAGGTTACCAAGTCAGTCATTTTTCATGGAATCTGGGAGGGTCTGTGAAATCTGGAAGGGATCACCACCTTCTCTGCCTCCTCATATGATTTCAAAATGTGGTTGAATTCTGCTAAGACAAGGTCACTTTACCTGTGACTGGCTTCTCTCTCTACTTGCTTTGTGTCATACTACTGTAGTACTCTCTTGAGGTAGTGCTATTTTCATTGAAGAAGCACACATTATTTTTGAGGCTGCTACTATTCAGGCTCCACTGTACACCAGAGATAATTCAAAATTCCTCACAGAACTTTTTATTTAACAAAGGGAGAGAGACGTGTAAAAAATAAGCACATTGAAGTTTATAGGAAGGAATGTACAAGGGACAGTGATAGAATAGAGAAGAGATGTTAATTCAACAAAATGCATATTATTCTTATTTACATGCTGTTAGGAAATTCATATCCCTTTAATATTTCATTTCCATTATGTACCCATCACATAGGCTGATTTTCTTTTATCTCTTTTCATCATGAGAAAGGAATAAAGGACAATTAACAAATCAGTTTGCAATCATTACTTATTAGGTAATGATTAAGAAGGGACCTTAACTCATTCAGCAACTCAAGAAATGCCTAATCTTTTTCCTTCTGAACTTGCAACATGTGTGTTTTCCTGCTATAAATTTTGCTATATAGTGTATAATTAAGTTTGACCATAGTTATATCATTAAATTGTGTCTCATTGCTCTGCCAAGTGTCAGATAATCAATGTTATGACTAATCATTTGTTGAGGGAGGTAAAAAAAAGAGGAAGAGAGGGAAGGAAGGAAGGAAGGACAGAAGGAAGGAAAGAAAAAAGAAAAGGAAAGAGGAAGAATGTACTGTGGTATAGCTTGTATTACTTACTAGATTATAAGAGAACATAACTTCTGTTTCTTATGTATGACCTGCTATGCCAAAAATTGATATTTATTAAGTATGTCTAGTGCATAGTTAAAATTGGTAATATTTTTAAAAAAGTAGGAATACAGGAAGTTCTGTCATTTGAGTTGATGTCTGGAGACCAAGGTCAGACTTCTAACCTGGCATTTGATTAGCTGGTGATCCTTGAGTGATAATTAACACCATTGCATCTCAAATTCCATATCTACTGTTTGGGCATCATATCTATCATGCAAATTTTTCTGTGTGTGATGATGAAATGGGATATCTATAAAACTACTTAGCAATGATCCAAGCACATTAAATACTCAATAAATATTAATGTTAACTAACAGCAGGTTTTGGTTGATTTTTATATGTTTTTCTCAGCAGAAAAATTTATTTGTGAATGTTAATTTTGTCTTTCTGTTACCAAAAATGCCTTATTATGAAGTTTAAAGCTTTGAGATGTTCAGATGTGGTTTTATATAGGAGTAGGCTTTCTCAATCTACTTGGGTTGCTATAACGAAATGCCTTAGAGTGGATAATTTATAAATGACAAAAATTTACTGTTTATGGTGCTAGAGGACGGAAAGTCCAAGATCAAAGCAGCAGCAGATCTAGTGTCCTCAGACGTGCAGCCTTCTTGCTGTGTGTTCACATGACCAAAGGGGTAAATAAGCTCCCTTGGCTTCCTTTCTAAGGACACTGAACCTATTTTTGAGGGATCTGCCCTAATGTCGAAATCACCTCACATCTCTTATGACTTCCACAATGAGATTAAATTTCAAAATATGACTTTTGAGGGGGAACACCAACATTCAGGCTGAATGTAGCATATCAACAACCTCCTTAGTTTTAATTTTTGTGGGTTATATTTTAATGCCTAGTAGTTCACCAGTAAATATGATGCTAACTAATAGTAATTGATATTTATCAAAGGGAAAAAAGCCTCTTAATATGAAGAGAGGTTTTGTTTTTAAGTAGGATGATAAATATTTATCAGAAAGCATGTATGTTTTTTCCCAGTGATGTTAAGCTGGTTGTGTGTTAGTCAGCCTTTCACTTCTGTGACCAAATAATTTAGAAAATCAATTTAAAGGGGGGTAGGATTTTTTTTGGATCATGTTTTCAGAGGTTTGGGTTCATAGTTCATATTTTCTGTTGCTGTGGGGTTTTAGTGGTTATAGGTTATAGTGAGGCAGAACATTATGACAGAGAGGGTATGGAAGGGCGAAATGGCTCACCTCATAGCAGCAGGAAAGAGAGAGAGAGAGAGAGAGAGAGAGAGAGAGAGAGAGAGAGAGAGAGAGAGAGAGAGAGATATGAATTATTTCAAGAACCCACCATTCTTCTGATCCAATCACTTCCCAAAGCCACAACGTACGTAGAATATTGCTGCACTGGGAACTAAGACTTCAACACATGAACTTCTGTGGCATATTCCAAATCCAAACTATAACAGTAGTATCTTTCTCTGTGTTGCAGGAGAGTTTGGGCTGCAATGAATAAAACCCTCAGGCCAAGTCAGATTGCAGTAAGTTTATTCACCAGTGAGACTTAGTGAGCAAAGATCCAGGTCAGAGCTCAGAGCCCAGGACATACAAACTTTTTATATAATAGCCAAATTAATTCTTAGGAAGAGGGAGTGAATGGAAACATTTTATCTACTGGAGGAAGGCAAAACCCAAGGTGTGGAAAGAAAAAGACTTGAGGTCACAGACCAGGGCTTCTCTGAAAATGGCCTTGGAGCAATCAGGTCCAGGTGAACTGGTTTTTGGTTCTGGTTTCTGGGTCCTCTCACTCAAAAGTGAACAGTTCTTGGCTCCTAAGAGCCAGACAGATGCTGAAGAAGGCATCTTTCAGGTCTAGGCAAGTGAACCATGTCGTGGTGGCTGGGAGCAAACTGAGGAGTGTGTGTAGCTTAAACACTGGAGGACATAGGGTGACAGTGGCTTGGTTGATGGCTCACAAGTCTGACACTGGTTGGTAGTCCTGGATTCCTGGAATTTTGACTGGCAAAAGAAGAGTGTTCCACTGGGACTGATACTGTGTGATGACACCATGCTTCTAAGAGTCTCTCTAGGATATTTTAGGTCCTTGTAGGAATGCCACTTTGCTGTTACAGAATGGTCCTGGATCCAGGCAGTGGACTCTACACAGGCTTCAACACTGTGAGTTGCAAACCAGAGTCTGACAAGAGGGTCCATCTCAGTCACATATTCACACATATCCAATCTGAATCCTGAACTGAATTCTAGTTTTGTGTCCCTCGGACACTGCCTGGCATATTCCCAAGGGGGTGATCAGACCCTGCTTCTACTATTCTGATTAAGCCCAGGGGCAGCCTACTTTAATTCAGACATTCATGCTAAGAAATGACTCATTCCTTCTCTTGCCTAAAACCTCGGTGACAGTGACTGTCAGTCAATCGCCTCCAGGCAAGGTCTCCCACACGATGGCATAGAGTCCTCCAGTGCACTCAGAGGACCAACTCAGCACCAGGGAGGGCTGAATCCCAAAGACACAGATGGGAGGAGTCAAAGCACCCTAGGTCTTTGGGACCAGCCAGAGGGAGAGGCCAGTTTTCTGGCCAATGCACCAAAATGTTGCAGGAAAGTCTGGTCCACAACAAACAAGACCCAGAGGCCACATCAAGATGTGATGAGATTATTCACCAGTGAAGCTCAGAGAGCAAAGCTCCAGGTCTGATATCCAACCCCAGGACATATAAATTTTTTATGCAGTAGCCAACTTAATTCATAGGAGGAGGGAGTGAGTGAAAATTTTTTACCTAGCATAAGCAATTTATAGAAGCAAAAGAGCTGTCAACCTAAATGTCATTCTATGCTCTGGTACTCAAGAGCCTTACATTATGGTTAGAGCTGCCCAGAAAGTCCCAATTATGTTTATCTTGGGAGGGGTTGTGAGGAGGAGGCTTTGCACTCCTGGTCCCATGTTCTTCAGCCAAAAGTTGTTTACTGGGACAAGACTGTGCTCCTACCTTACCTGGACAATCCCTAATTGCCTCTATTTTATTGAAATTTATTGGTATATCTGTCATATGGGCGAGATGATTTTATGGTTAAAAATGACCTCAGGCATCAGTGACAAAATAACAAACTATTTCTTTTTTTGTTTTTTGACAGTTAATATTGTACATCTTTATGGGGTACAGTGTGATGTTTCAGAACATTCATACATTGTATTGTGTCAAATCAAGACACTTGGGTTATCTATAATTTCAAACATTTATCTTTTCTTCATGGTGAAAACATTCAAAATCTCATCTTCCAATTAATTGGAATTATGGTATACAACATTATTGCTATAATTACCCTTCCATGTAATGTGACACTAGAACGCATTTTTCCTATCTGGTTGTGACTTTACACCCTTTAACCAATCTCTCCTCATCCTCCCCTCTCCTCTGCCCTCCCTTTCCCAATCTCTGGTAACCACAATTCTGTTCTCTGTTTCTATGAGCTCAGCATTTTTAGATTCTACGTATGAGTGGAATCATGTGATATTTATCTTTCTGTACCTGGTTTACTTCACTTAACACAATGACTTTCAGTTCATCTATGTTACAGCAAATGATAAGATTTCATTCGTTTTATGGCTGAGTAATATTCATATATATGTATGTATATGTATGAATATATATGATATATATGTATGTGTGTATGTATGAATACATATATATATTATATATAAATATATATACATATATATTTATATCACAGTTTCTTCATCCATTCATCTGCTGATGTACATCTTGATTGATTCCACATCGTTTATTTGTGTTACAATAAGCAGGAGGGTCTTGCCCCCTTCCCCAAAGTCAGCTTGGTCTGTAAGTTTCTAGAGCAACTGTCTTCCACTTGCTGGATCGCTGCTACACCTCTGTGTGAACAAGCTGTGACAGTCACCAGAAAGGGGAAGAGAGGGTTGAAGAATGAAGCACTGGTGGCTAACTGCTGCTTCCCAAGGATCATGTTGGCTCCTGCTTACATTTTGTTGTCTATAGAAAAATCAGACAGCCATGGCTAAATTCAAGAAGACATGGAAATAAAATCCTTCCATGTGCCAAGAAAGAGAGGGAAGATGAATATTGGTCAACAGACACCATCAAAATCTGCTATAATGGGATGATATTTCACTGAAGATATTTATACATTCATGAGTGTGTGTGTGTGTGTGTGTTATTAGGACTTGAATCTAGGGACATTCTACATCTGAGATACATCTCCAAGCTCTATTTTTTTTTTTTTTTATTTTGAAACAAGTTCTCTCTGGATTGCTGAGAGTCTCCCTAAATTGCTGAGGCTGGCTTTGAACCTGCGATCCCCCTGTCTCAGCGTCCCGAGTACTGGAATTACAGGTGTTAGCTACTATGCCTGGCTTATACATTCATTCTTAAGTAAAAGCTATATGTAACTTTAACTTTTGTGTTAGTTGTTTCAAATTTAATTACTAGAATTATAAAATGCATATCACAATAAAACTAAATTTATTTTTTAAATAAAATTTCTAAGTTTACTGGTATAGCTTTTTTTTATTCATATACCTAGGGTTTTTGGAATTATAACACAAGTTTCTGAAAAATCTAACATATATTCTCTATGTTTTCCTGAGCTAATTATTTTGATATTTTTATAAAACATTGTATATTTCATTGAGCTTTTAGACTTAATGAAGAACTTTAAATACTCATTTTTTTATTATTTCTAGTTGCCTCTATTTTGATAGCATGGTTTGAGTTTTTAATTTTGTGCATTTATGTTTTTTCTCTATTTCTCATGTTAAGCTTTGCAGGGACTTATCTGTTATCTTTTTTTCCTCAAAAAACTGTTCTGAATCTTCCAAATGTGTTTTATTATATTACCACTCACAGTTTCTCTTTTTATCTTACCATTAGTTTTTGAATATGCATTGGAAACACAAAGACATGCAAAGAGAAGATAAAAGTTCCTCTAATATCTTTCCCTTGGCTACAGTTTCCCTATGCAGAGGCCAAATCAACTCATATAACAGAAATAAAGTGTTGGGAAAGAGAAAAAAAGTTTTGATAAAATTGAAGTGCAAAACTTCATGTAAGCACATCAGAAAAAAATGTGAATAACTCTCAGAGAGAAGTGAAAAGTGTTAGAAAGAATATGAGTGAAAAAAATTAAAAATAGATGTTAAAACCTGGAAGAATAAGGGTTTCAGAAAGAGAGGATAGAGGAAATGGTGTCAAGAAATTAATCAACAAAATCTCATGAAACAAATAATTTTCCACATTGGGAGGACCTTCAAAGGAAACACTCTGGATTGTTTTGCTTATCTAATACTGTATAACAAATCACTTAAAAACATTAAGACAATCATCAATACTTATCTTTCATGGCTTTGAGAATCCAGGATGCAGGGGAAGCTTGGCTGGGTACGTTGGGTTTGAGATCTTTCAGGAGGTTGAGGTCAGCTATTGGTCAGGGATGCTGTCATTTGAAGGCTTAATTTGGACTGGAGAATCCACTTCCAAGGTGGATCTTTGTGTGATTAACAGATTGATGCTGGTTACTAGCTAAAGACTTCCGTCCTACCCAAGTGAGAGGAGTGGTCAGGTGGTTATCAATATATTGCCTCCAAAGAAAAAGAAAAATTGCAGCATTTTTGTTTTGGGTTGAATTGAATCCCCCCCCCCAAAAAAAATGTAAAAAAGGATATGCTGCATTTCTGACCGCTCACATGAAGAATGTGACTTTATTTGGGAACACTGTATTTATAAAAGGAATCAAGTAAAAAATGTGGCCATTAGGGTGGACTTTTATTCAATATGACTGGCATCGTCATAAAATGGAGAAATTTGAATAAAGGGACAGACATGCATTGAGGAAAGAGAATGTGGAGACCCAGAGAGAACGCAATGTGAAGATGAAAGACTGGAGTTATGTGTCAAGGAGCCAAGGGATCCCTGAGCTTACCAGGAACTAGAGGACTATATAGAGATTATTTTGGTATTTGGGCAATTTTGTTTTAGTAGCTCCAGCAGACCAAGATGGGGCAACACATTTCATACCTACAGATATTGCTCTAGACATATACTAAAAGGCAAGAAGGATGTGGGCTTTAGGTGGGATTTACAACAGGAAAGGCTACTATAGCAGTTCTAGGCATGAGATAGTGAGATCTGTTGCTGAGCCATAGGATCCTGTAGACCCTACAATGTTGGAAGTGTCAGTAGTGGGCAATGATCCAGTTTGGAGATTATGGCAAGCACCAATGAGAATGGCATAAATCCCTGGGATTCTGCAGAAGGTTATGCCATTATTAGCAGGAATGGAGGGTAAAGGTATGCTCCATGAGTGGGCAGCTCAGATCCCCACGTCACCTGCCATAGCTGCAATGTTGCTCCATTGCCAGCTTAATTCTATGTTTATAAGGGAGATCCTGTAAGAATATGTGCAGGAAGAAGGAAAAAGCTGAGTTTGGCTTATGAATCCATTGGCTTAGAACACAGAAGAAGCTGAAAGTAGTGGAAAGCTTCCAGCCTGCTTTAGGTGTGGCCCAGAAGAACAGTGGAGTTGGGAGAGGAATCCCCCCATCAGGTGAAGCCACAAGCAGTGTTGCTACTTATTCATTTGACATGAAGGAAGTGGCCTAATGGGAGACAAGAAAAAGAGCCCTGAGCAGTGACCTGCAATGACCTGGCACTTGGATGCAAGGCCTAGGTAGGACGGGAATGGAAGATTAAAGACAAGGATGGTTGACACAGAGGCATGTAGCTGGATACACGAAAGTGAACAAAAAGTGTCATTGTTTATATCATCTGTTAATGCTCAACAGAAAGTGTCTACGTGACAAATAATGACATGGGCCAAAATTGTCCTGCCAGTCAGTGTTAGCTAGACTTTGTCACTGGCCACCCAGCACTAGCAGGAGGAACACATGATTGAAGTGGCATCAAGGTAGAGCTGAAGGATATGTCTGGGCCTAACAGCATAGACCACCCACTATTAAGTCTGATCTAGCTATTGTAGTCCCCAAGTGCCCAACTTTTCAGCAATAGAGATGTGATCCCCCTACCCCGCAAACTCCTGTGTGGCTCTATTCTTCAAGGAGACTATTTGGCCCCTTGGTTGCCATTTGATAACATCAGGATCCTTCCATCCTCAAAAGGACAGTGACTCGTCAATTTCAGGAGCAGATCTGCTCTTACGTCTTGTAGAGTCTTAGCAACTTCCGTGATCCAGGTGATTACAGGATGCCTGATTTCTAGACCTGGAATACAAAACAGCATAGCATCTATCTGGGACCTATCTTCCAGTGGAGAGGATGTGGGGCCGTATGTCCACTAGTTATATCATATAGTGTTTGCATATAGTCAGTTGGTCTCATAGAACACTAGAATAGCCTCCTAGCTGCACAACTGAAGTATTGGCTCTGAAAAACAAACAAATAAAAACACTCGAGAAGATGAGGTATTCTTGAAGCAATATACCTATTTAGTCAGAAACTTTGATATGGCTCTGAATCCATACCAGGTTAGGTATGTGAGTTCAGTTCAGGAGCCAAGTCACAGAAGCAGGAGAGGCCCCCTTTACTATCACCCCTAGTGACCCACAAAGGGTTTTTTCTTTACTGTCTCCTCACCTGTGGGCACTGTTGGGCTGGAGTTCCTATTCTTGTCTTAAAAGAAACAAAGAAATGTAGCAATGGCCCCACTGAATTACAATTTACAGTTACTACCAGGGCATTTTGATCGTGTGTGTGTGTGTGTGTGTGTGTGTGTGTGTGTGTGTGTGTGTGCAGAGAGATCATAAGAGAAAAAAGGAATTGCCGTCATGCCAGGTATAATTGATCTGTACCAGCGGGAACAGAGAGGGCTGCAGATATACAATAATGCAGAGGAGTATATAGAAACCAAATGACCCACTTGGGTGCCTCTTGTTTCTCCCTTGCATTGCCCTAATTGTGAATAGATATGTGCAGCAACCCAGACTGAGGCTGTGATTGACAAGTGCTCAGACCCTTCAGCTGTGAAGGTTTGGGTCACACCATCCAGGCAAGTCACTCTAATTTGCTGAGATGATAGCTGGGGCTTAGGGAGTTTAGAATGCCCAGTGGAGGCTGGAGAAGAGTGCTCTGTGATCTCAGATCCCCTGCTGCCACAGAGCAATACTCTATCCTATTCTACTTGTTCTGAGATTTTCCTCAGGCTACCACCTTGCCTTCCACAGTCTTTGATGAGAACTATATACCAGTGTAGGTTATGGTCCGTTCCAGGTGGAGCTAGTCCTTTTGAAAGAGGCGTCTTCCAAAAGTTAGCATTTGGCAGGAAAGTATAACAAATCATTATCCAGTTTGTTATAATCTGTGAATAGCATGTTTATTATTATAATAATGTAAGCATATTTAATCATGTTGAGAGGAAGGAAGTAATAAAAATGTGTGGGTATGAGTTTGTGTGTAGTGTGTGTGTGTGTGTGTGTGTGTGTGTGTGTGTGTGTGTGTGTGTTGGAAACTGATACTGGGAAAAGGACCCATCAGTTATCTTTCATGGAGAATTCAATAGACAAGATTTGAAATGTAAAAAGAAAACTGAGCAATAGTAATGAAAGCTGGACATGAAGATAAACATAAGTAAGAATACACTGCTCAAAGAACTGAGAATGATTGCTTCTGGAGAAAGGGAGATGAGGTGGAGTGAGATTACTCTTTGTTTTAAAAGGAGAAATATTCTCCTCTTTGAATATGTGCATGCTTATCTTTGATTGAAACATAAAAAGAACAAAAGCAAATCTGATGATCTACTGAGGGATATGAATATTTTAGGTTTTAGGATGATGATTTTACTTCTTAGTCTCTTGTCCTACTACCTTTTCATAATGACATAATTTACTGATTTTCAACTCATCATCATTAGTATTAAATTATAAATTGTAATGTCATTTATCTTCTGCTTAATTTTTAATTTTAAATTTGTGATGGTTTTTATAATCATATTAAATAAAATTTTTTAAGAAGCTATATTTCAGTAGTTTTCCTTTCTTCCTATCTCTTCTTATTCTTTGTTTCTTCCTTCCATTTTTTCTTTTTTCCTCCTTTATTTCTAAGCCTAATTTTGTCATTCTTGAGTTACTTATTTTTATTTATTTCTGCACAGCTAGACAAAATCTTTGGATAATTTGAATAGCACAGTCAGAGAAGGCAAATGGGCATCTGTACCCTGTGATAAAATTTCAGAGCCAGCAACATAGAAGGATTCAAACTGTGTTATAGCATAAGAAGTACCATATTTTAAACTAGTGAGGATGCTGTGCTCTGGAAACTGGTATTGGACGACTTGAAATTTGTCCTCAGAGATGATAAATGTACTGATGTTGAGTATGCTTATAGGCCATTGGGATGAAATACATGTGCAGAATACGAGTTGAAAAAGCAATTTATAAAATTCAATTATTCCTTTATACAAATTATTACTTAACATAACAGTGTACAGCATATAATTTAATTATTGCAAATATGCATTTACATATTTTAAATATATCTAAAAATGTACAATATCAAATTTACCAAATACTTGTTTTGGTTATTCTTATTGAATAAAATGGTATTAGTCTTTATTTAGGGTTATTTGGGACTGACCATTCAATCTTCAAATGACCCAGTGAAGCTGGGTATGGTGGCACATGCTTGTAATCCCAGTATTTGGGAGACTGAGACTGTGGGATCTGAATTTGCAGCCAGCTTCAGCTGCTTAGTGAGGCCCTCTGCAACTTAGTGAGACCCTGATTCAAAATAAAGAATAAAAAATAGCGCTGGGAGTGTGGCTTGGAGGTAGAATGCCCCTGGGTTCAATTCCTGGTACTGAAAAAAAAAAAATGACCCAATGACTTTTAATCTTGACCATGTAGATGAAAAAAACTGAAGCTCACAGCTAGTAAGGAGGGAAGTGGAATTTACATCCAGTTCTAATTCTTGGACATCTTAGAATTAGCTCTGCCAATGCTTCTCTTTGGTACTAGTGTTAAACTTTGAGCTAAGGATGGGAAAGATCAGAAAACAGGCGTTTATGTCCAGCACGGTCATAGGCTGAAGGTTATTGTAGGATCTCTGGGAAAGTAGGGCTGGACTTTCAAGAGGATCAGTGCTTGAGTGAAGAGGATCTGGTACAATGTACTATATGCTCTATAAATTCATATGTTCAAATCTCAACCCTCAATGTGATGGAAGTAGAAGGTTAGGCATTTGGGAGGTAATTGGGTGGGGAGGGCAGAGCCTTCATGTGTAGGATTAGCGTACTTAAAAAACATACTCCAAAGCCAGGTAATGTGGCCCACACTTGTAATCCCAGTACTTGGGAGGTTGAAACAGGAGGATAGCATGTTCGCAGCCAGTGTGTGTTAACTTAGCAAGATCCTGTTTCAAAATAAAATATAAAAAAGGGATGGGGGTGTAGTTCAAAAATAACACCCCCCAAATGAAAAAAAAAAAAACATAAAAAATACCCCAGAGAGTTCTCTAGCCCTCTTTCTGCCATCTGAGGAGACAATAAGAAGTCTGCAGTCTACAACCAGGAAGGAGGTTCTCACCAGAACTCAACCATGTGAGCACCCTGAGGTCAGACTTCCAGCTTCCAGAGGTGTAGGAATATATTTCTATTGTTTATAAACTGCCCAGTCCAGTACAGTACAGCAATCTGAACTAAGA
This sequence comes from Graphiurus murinus, assembly GCA_004027655.1. Classification (NCBI taxonomy): domain Eukaryota; kingdom Metazoa; phylum Chordata; class Mammalia; order Rodentia; family Gliridae; genus Graphiurus; species Graphiurus murinus. Next base: position 13,013 of record PVLC010004284.1, read on the forward strand.
CAATGGTAAATACAACACCCTTGTGAACAGGGGGTACCTTCCTTATAATTCTGCAGTGAAGAAGTCCTTGCCAAAGAGTGCATTGTATAGAATACCATCTCTCCTGCAACTGGCTGGCCATCTCCTCCCCCTCCACTGAGGCCCCTCTGAAATGCTACTGTTCTGGAATGCCGACTCCTTCATCTGAGCTCTTGTCTACCATCATCAGCTCATATGTCAGTTATTTATTTGAACATCCAAATTCATGTGAGGTCCTTGAGAGCAGTGTTCAAGGATTTAAAAGGCATTCCTCTGCATAGTGGGGTGTGAGATCTGGTGCATAACAGGTGACTAATGGTAGAGCTGGGACTTGAAGTCAGCTCTAGTTATTACATGAATGAATGTGAATGAATGAATGAACAACAAGAACAAAGAAGATTCTCTTGTGGGTTTATCTGGGCATTAGCGTTCAGGATTGTATTTGATATATATATATATATATATATTTTTCTTGCCTTAATTTTTTATTTATGCTAGATAAAACTTGATATTTCACAAAATAGTGAATTATATTTCAAAACTCATGGAATAATTCACATGATCATTTATCATTCTACAACTTGTTTTTCAGAGATAGTTGCTTCTTATCATCTTGGCTATTTGGATCTTGCATTGAGAACATGAAGTATTGAGAGATTCGGCTGGGGCATAAAGGACATATGGTCATATGGGTGATGGCAGAATATATTTTTCATATTATTCTCTGGTACACTTACAGACATTTCTACTGTCCTTAATTCTGAAATTCTTAAAATTACAGAATTAACTTTCTCATTAGACCGCTTGACATTGTTGAGTGAAAAAGAAGTAATTTTATTAAAATAATAGAAGAAAATGAATGCCAGCCTATGATTCTATGGTGGTGGATATTCTGAGTTTGGATGGCGTCATAAATGGGACTGATGGTACTTTGATCAGTCAACAGGAATGAGGAAACATGGCTTTTCTTTGGAGATTGCTTTTATTATGCAGAGATATCTGCTTAGGTGTTTGTTAAGTAATGCAGTGGTAACCTGGTATTCCCTTCAGGACAGCTGTTCTTCCCATGACAGTTTTTTATGTTACAGAAATAGAAGCATAGGCTCTATAGAGTTTATGCTAGTGAATTGTTTGTTCAATTCTGCAAACTAATATTTCTATGCTCTCCTATAGAGACATCTCAAATGTGCTTTTCATCTCTCACACCTAATTCATGCAAAGAATCCTTTGCCCTGGGGGCTCTTCTGCTTTTTTAATGAATTCACTTTGATGACAAGTAAATGTGGCAGGTGTTTCAGGAAGCTCATGCAGCATTTCATCCAGGAATAGTTTAACTTTAAAATTCTCTCACATGTGTAATATGTCTGAGTCTAATGCTTTGGTTGAAGTGTGTAGATTTTGTCTCCTTTTTCATTTCTTTCCATCAGAAACACTGTGTCCTCATTCAACATGTTTCTCCTTGTTGGGCCACAAATGAGGAAAACTTTGGGTTAGCGCTGCCAAGAAATAGCCATTTGACCTTGCAGATGTCACTGAATAAACTTCTCTGTGCTCAGATCTTGACTCTGTAAAATAAATCTATAGCAGTGAGAAAGGAGAGGTGGATGAAATGATCTCTCTATGATGTCAGATACCCCCCCCCCCCGGGCTTAGATTTATGCATGTGGATCCTCTGTCCAGTTTTCAAAACATATACAGGCATCTTCATTCAAATATCCTCAAACATTTCTAGGACAACATGCAAACATGAGGCAAGTATCTTCAGCATTTTCCTCTGTTCTCTGTGGCTATGAATAATCTCATCATATCTCCACTTACTAAGAAAGATACCTAGATATCATCCTTGTATTATAATTGCACTCTCTACTGCATACAAGAGGGTGGGAATGTTTGCCCTAAACTTCTCATTCATAGGCTCCTGTGTTAGATTGACTCTTATGAACTTAAAGCTGGATCATTGTTTAATAAAAACAGTATTTTTGCAACACTACTTGATATCCTTTCCCTTAAAATTGCGGCAATGTTTTGTTGTTGAAACAAGATAATGAGATTAAAGGTAAATATGACAAGGGCATGATGTAAAGAAGCAGAAGAGAGAAAAGGGAGAGTAGAAAGCCCTCTTCTCCACTGGGTGTCAGAAGGGAAAGGGGAATTCAAGGGTGAGGGTTAGATGCTTCGCACTCATCGCCTTTCAGAGGAGACTTGTTCTCTGCTCATCAGGTTTCCTGGGAAAATTCCAACCCTGTATTTAGCAAGGGAGTAGTGTAGTCCTATGATGCAAGAGATTTAATTTACAACATTCAAACCAAGTGTGACCCAGAAAAACACAGAAATACAGAGAAATGGTTTACAAATAGAGGGTTATGTGGGATGAGTTGTTCACAAAGGCAGGCGATTTGGAAGCCTAGGACTAGAAGTTACAGCACAAAAGTTAACAGTAAGTAGAATGTAAACATGATTAGCAAGGATTTTTGTCTCTTTGTTGTTTACTATGTAATTCCAGAATATAGAACACAACCTGGCATATCTTTGATGCCCAATACATATTTATTAAATACACAATGAGCTAAGATACACTGAAATAAACAAGTGTGATCAATTACAGTCTGGTAGACTTTATTGCAGGAGGTCCAGTGGCCAGGCAGGGTGAGGGCCATCTCTGGGACACAAGAGAAGCCTCTGATGCCAACACAGGGTCCGAAGGCCATGTCAGGTTGGTGTGTAAGTTTCCCACTTTCTACCTTAAACTTAATTCTTCCGTTAAAGGCAAAGAAAGTTGAAACCTATCCAGAATTATTTGTGTTCGAACTAGTAAAAGAGCTTTAAAAAAAACGTAAAAGAGCATAACTGTCCTTAATTGATCATTCAATTTAGTTTCTCCTATCAGTAGAAATGGAGATTTGAGAGATCATGAAATCAGATACAGAAAAGAACCGTAATGCACCTCTCACTTTGCCTCACTATAATTGCTGCCATCTTCTGCCTTCTCTCTGCTTGTTTTGTTCCTTTATGAAACCTCTTCATGGCTCCACATTACCTGGGAGGAAGTTTAGCATTCAGAGTCCCCGTGGTCTCACCTACATCTTCATCTTACCTCTGGACTTTTCTTGTGTGTTTTCCATTTCAAAACCACCACGTTAGGCATCTGGTCCAGAGTGGGTGTCTTCTAGTATCTGGTTCAGCCAGGGATACCCTGTTCTGAGTTGCATCAACTTGCTAACATGTGAGCTAGTGATGGACAGCATACATCCACATATCCCCCTTCTCTCTCTTTTACCCTCTCTCTTGTTCATGCACACACTCAGTCTCAACTCATGTGCTACTATGTGGAGTTCCACCCCAAACCACCAAGCCTTAAGTTATAGCAGCTTTCCATCCATCCATCCATCCATCCCTTATTCACCCATTCTCTCCACTTTGGTGAACAACTTACATGCTTGTAACCCGGGTACTTGGGAGGTTGAGACAGAAGGATCACAGGTTCGAGGCCAGCCTCAGCTACTTAGTGAGGCCCTCCACAGCTTAGTGAGATCCTGTTTCAAAATAAACAATAAAAAATAGGACTAGGGGTGTAGCTCACACATAAAATGCCTCTGGATTCAGAACTCAGTACTGAAAAAAAAAAAAATCCAAGGTGTGGCCTGTGTAAATTCTTCCTTTTACAGTACCCAATGGAAGAATAAGATTTCAGCTCCTTTTTTGCCCACTTTTGCCTCCTTCTGTCCTCGCAGTTTTAATACCTTGTTTTCTTTTCATGTGCAAGTAATTAGCATCTTATTTATTTATATAGTGTTTCTGGAGATTGACCTCAGGGTTATTCTGCCTCCAAGCTACATCCACAGCCCTTCTGAATTTTTTGTTCTGAAACAGGGTCTTGCTAGGTTGCTGAGAGTCTCCCTACTTGGTGAGGCTGGTCTCAAACCTATGGTCTTCCTGTCCCAGGTTATCAAGTACTGGGATTATAGGTAGGCACCACTGTGCCTGCCGAATCAGTTGTTTGTTTGTTTTTTTTTTTTTTTTTTTTTTTTTTTGCAGTACTGGGAATTGAACCTAGGGGCATTCTATTTCTGAGCTACACTCCCAGCCCATTTTTTTATTCTTTATTTTGAAACAGGGTCTCACCAAGTTGCGGAGGGCCTCACTAAGTAGCTGAGGTTGGCCTTGATTCTGGATCCTCCTGTCTCAGCCTCCCAAGTACTAGGATTACAAACGTGTACCACCACACCCAGCCGAATCAGTTATTTGGAGTCATAAATTGATACTGTAGTTTCTGCTCATAATATAATATAACGCTTGGTGAATGTTCTCTGTCATTTCTTCCAGCTTTCATGAGATGGAATTGAAAGAATATATGCATTTTAATATTACAAACACAGTTGGATTAAGTTCCAAAAGAAACCTCCAGGAGATCAACACTTACCTGCTATTCATGAAACTTCTCCACATTTTCTTCACCTGAGATAAGTCAAATTAAGAACCAGTTTACATAGGCAAAACCTTGGGACATGACTAGATTTGTGTCCAAATTTTCCTTTTGGCCACACACTAGTAGGCAATGTTGGGAAAGCCACTGGACACAGTTGACTTAAATTTCCTCTTTCATTTAAGGAAAAATAATACCTATCTTCAAATGGAAGTTATAAGGAAAAACTGTGCTAATTCATGTGGCTGCTTTTTGACGATTGCAAAGTGATATTGCTTCTCCGAATAATGTCTTTTGGGAAATTCCTCCATCCCCTTTCACTCCTCCTTCAAATCAGGGGCAGGAAAAAAAAATCCTAAAAGAGGACTCTGGAGGGTATTGATTGGGAAAATAAGATAAGAAACATTCTTAGAACAACTAGTATTGTAATCATTGCTGAGATTGGGTCTCATTTTATAATGAAACATGATTCTGTGAAATAGTTCTTAGCTAAATGTCAAATGAAGGTTATTTCATTAAAATGCTGTTTTAGTCCAATCAAGCAAAGATAAGCTCATGCCTTTATTACTATTACAGAGTAGAGCTATTAGTGCTTTTTTTGTTTATGTAATTTTCTTTGGCTGAAGGAGTTTCTGCTATTTTTTATTCAGCCTCCCTGCATTAGAATAATTTGACTGGGATTCTTAGTGCTAATGAAAAATTACATATTTCAATATATATTCAATAGTGCAATATATGTGTGTCTTTATGTATGTGCGCATAATTCTGGAATCTAATCTATTATTTTAAAATGGTATAATGTGTTAGAGAATAAAAGCATATGCAAAATTTTGTGTTGATACTGAGTTTGGTCAAATACAGAGTGCTCTACTGCCAGAAGAACGGGCTATCGAATAAAAATGCTGGATATATAGTCTAGTTACTACACTGAACAAGTGAGTTTGGGCAAATTATTTAAATTTTTGAGTCTGTGTTTGCATATCTATGCATGCTAAGTTATAAACCATCAGTCTTCTCATCTCTTGTTTCAATGTGAAAAATAATTAGATAAAAAATTAGAACACGTAGAAACCAAAATATACAGTGACAGATGAAAGAAAGGATATTACAGAGCCCATAATTTTTTAACAGTCCTATTGAGCTCATATGGTATCTTGACTAATTATTAGCTGGATAGTCTTAGGCTGGCTACTTAGGACATTCTGTTTTCTGTAGAATTTGCCTCACAGAGTAACTTTGATGAATCCATGGAGTGACATTTGTCAAAAGCACATGACAGACACTGCAATGTTAAAAACCCTCTCCTTTGACTGTCTCTAGATCCCAACAAATCAAGCATTAGTTTCTTTTTTTTTTTAAAGAAAATAAAAGAAAAATCAAATGCCTTCTTACTGTAATATCTATACCTTGCTTTAGCTCATAGTTGTAATTGTTTGTTTGGCTTTGTTGTTTTTTTAAGAGATATCTACATTGGAACCTTGGTAAATGGTGGAGCAGTTTCCCCACTCCTCCCTCCTCTCCTCACAGTGATTTGACTAATTAGTGTAGAGGAGGCCAAAGTGTGGTAAGTCACGTGCTAGCATACTTTCCTAGAACATGCCCTATGAACAACTGAGCAAAGGTTATTTTACTTTTACTTCTTATCATTTTATTTTCGTTCAATTTAGGCAGAATTTAGTGCAAGAACATATAATAAAATAATGGACATGATAGAAAACATACTCATTGCTACTCCATCACACCTTTGCCCTATACTTCTTGCTGACAAGTGCAGAGCAATGGTAAATATTTCATCAGCAGAGTCATATTTTCAGAGGCCATTTCTTTGTCTTTTCAGCACATAAATAGAAAAAAAAATGTTTCATGTCAGTTGAACGGCATTAGCCCCGTATTTTCACATCTCTTCATCTTGTTTCTCATTCTTTTTGCTATATTAGAGCTTCCACTATTTTAGCCAGATGTGGTGGCACATGCCTGTAATCCAAGTACTTGGGAGACTGAGACAGGAGGTTTGCAGATTCAAGGCTAACATCAGCAACTTAGTGAGGACCTCAGAAACTTAGCAAGACCCTGTTTCAAAATAAACTAGGGCTGGAGTGTAGCTCAAAGGTAGATACCTCTGGATTCAATCTCCCATATCACATACACACAAAAATTCTTCCACTTTTTGTATGTATCATATACGTGCATACACAAAATAGGCATATAAACATATACCTATGCATATAACATGTGAATACACACACACACACACACACACACACACACACACACACACACACACTGAGAATCACTGCTCAGTATAATTCATGGTCTCACACACAGTTCTAGAGGTACAGACTTGGCCTGGACTATTACTAGTTGGCATTACCTTCTTTCATAACATTCTTTTCAAATTTTCCTCTAAAATGTCCCCTTGGTAGTTACAAGCCCTACTGTATTCTCAATTACCTTGGCAAATAACTAAGTGAATAATACACCATGAAAATTCTTTCTTATTTTGTCATTTGTTAAAGAAATGCACCATATTGTATCCAAAATATCCATGGAAAAGTTTAAGAAAAACCTGCAAATGCCCAGATCCTGAGGGCTAGATACTCAGAACTCTGTATTTTAATTCCCTTCACATTTCAGAGGAATTACAGACATGAGAAACAGACCCTGGAGATGTTCAGGGATGTTGTCAATTTACAATATGCAGATTGCCAATGGTATCCCAATGCTGTCAGCAACAATCTTTTTTTTTTTTTCTTCTTTTTAAAGCTTTTTTCCCTGTAATGTTACTAATGATAGAAATTAAGAAAATTTTCTATTCTTTTCTTTTCTTTTCCTGTGGGGGCAGTATACTGAGAGTTGAACTCAGGACCATTCCACTTCCGAGCTACAGACCTTTTTTACTTTTAATTTTGAAACATGATCTTCCTAAGTTGCTGAGGATCTCACTAAATTGCCAAGGACTGACTGTTTCAGCCTCCCAAGTACTAGGATTATAGGTATGTACCACCATACGCAGTTAGGTATTTTCTACTATAAAAAATATTTGCAGAAAAAGACAACTTCCAATGTGGATACTTAATTAATTATTGTCTCAGATGTCAAATGCCTTAGGAAGATTTACATATTCGTTCTCTGAGCCAACCACCCTCAGTGCATCTGTCCAGCCAGCCACCCATTATACTTACCATTTCCCATGAGCACAGCTCTGTGATAAGCTTGGAAAGGAATATAACAATGAAAGTCCAGTCCAGGCCATTGAGTCTCTGTCACTTTTTTTTTTTTTTTTTCCAGTACTGGGGATGGAACCTAGGGGCATTCTGCCTCCGAGCTACAGCCCCAGCCCAATTTTTTTTTTTTTTTTTTTTTTATTCTTTATTTGGAAACAGGCTCTGACTAAGTTGCAGAGGGCCTCACTAAGCAGCTGAGGCTGGTCGAGAACCTGGATCCTCCTCCGGTGTCAGCCTCCCAAATACTGGGATTACAAACTTGGGCCACCACGCCCGGCTAAGCCTTTGGCACTTACTGAAGACAAAAGGCAAACACAGAAAGGACTGTAGTTCAAGGTGATATATGATAAGGGTCTTGAGCAAGATAAGGGTGTGGAGCATAGATTACCACCTGGCAATAAGGAAGGAAAGTTAATTGTAATTGGGACTCAACATGAAGATAGAAGAAGTTTTGACCCAAGATTCATGATAAAGGGGGTTTTAATTCAGACCCCAAACTGGACAAATACACAAAGATAGGGCAAGTACTGAAGATTGAGGAATGAATTTTGTTGGAGGGTTTCATTCATGAAGAAGACAATGAAAGGTCAAAATAGATAAGGATCATGGGGCTTGATCTTGAAAGGCACTGGATACTGATATATAGCTTCATAAAAAACAGTTGGAATTCACTGAATATTCTATGAATAAAGGCTTCGGGAGGAAAATGAGTCAATGAAAACTACTTGGGGGGGGGTGTTACTAAATGAGCAGAGTGAGGAATTTTAAACAAAAGATGGTAAACAAAGAGTTTGAATAAGGTGAGTATGATGAAAACACAAACTTTGGAGAGACTAGAAAGTGATGCTCACGAATGTAGCTTAGCTGATTACTATGGAGGCCAGGTTGAACTAGGTTTGAAACAATGACTAAATGGGCGCTAAATAGTAGATGCAGAAAATTTGGTGGATATTTGAGAAATTTGCTGATGTTCCTTAGCAAATACCACCTTACCTGTGGCACAGTATTCAGTCAATATCTGTGGAATGAACAAGAGGAATATACATAAACCTAATAAGCTGTACATTGTCTCTCTGTCGATACATACATAGAACCATCCATCTGGTTCACTAAGAAAGCAAAATCTATATCTGGCAATTTGAATATGGATGTCTACATTTTCAAATAGGAATAATAAAGAATTAATATAGTAAGGATAAAAGTCGGAGTGCCTAAGTTTTAATGTTTTCTCTGCCATAGGTAAGTTCTTTAACCTCTTTGTACCTCACTTTCCCCAATTCTATAGACTGAAGGTAATAAAGTAGGTGGCTCAGAGCTATGTTAGAAGGATCATGCATTAATATTATATAAAATGCCTAGAATAGGTTTTGACACATGGTACACACTATATAAATACTTGGTGATTTTTATAATTCAAGAAACTATTTTGAAGGATTGCATGATCCCTTTAAAGTTTGCATTCCATCTTAAAAATTCACAAATCATGTTCACTTATAAAATCTTAATTTCTTTACCCTGCTTCCATTCCTCCATGTTTTCAGTGAGGAAATGTGAAATCCGGTTGGTTAATGGACCTGCTTTTGACGGTAGAACTGAACATCACACTCAGATCTTCTGGCAACTGTCTATTAATTTTCAAATGGCTACTCTGTTGCAGATATTATTTAAATTGCTTAGTAAGACTAATCTCTTTCAATTGTTCGTGAGTGAGAGTAGGAAACAGAGATTGAAGACGTCAAATGCTGTACCTAAAATCACATAGCCAATAAGTCAAGGGGAATGAATTTAAGGTCCATTTCCACGTCTTCAAAGCCCAAGCCCTCATTCCTCAGGCCAGACGTGTCCTACAGTGAAAGAGGAGGAAGAAGAGAATGGTCACTTGGTAAAGATGGAGGGAGGCAACTCCAAGATGCTGAATGGACAGTCCGTCTCCTCCAGCTCTCCAGGATCTCAACTCAAGACTTCTGCTTGCAGGCTGCTGCTTTTCCAAGTTCTGATGTGTGACAGCAAAATCCTTCCCTCTCCTTCACTGCTGAGGCCCAGGCTTTGACTGTATTGGCCCTCGTCTACCTTGGCTCAGAGTAAACAACCGCAGCTATAAACCCTTCCTGAAGGTGCAGAGAAGAGCTGTTTTTCATCAGGTCACCGTAGTAAGGCAGGACTGCCAACTTCCCATCAAAGCCTCATAAACCCTTTTATGAGGCCTATAAAACGCTGCGTGCTCCTGTTAGAGGAGAAGAGGACAGCCATCAGCCTCAAGTCATGCTAGTTTCAATTGCACCATTTCCATATGCCAGAGTCCTTGGAAAACCAAAAGCAGGCCACGGCCAACTCATAAAGCGGTCTCTTTGTTCCTGTGGCATTCCTTTACCAGGCCTCCCATGCCCTGTGATACACAGTAGTGTTTGATTACTCTGGAGAGAAAAACTGGGTGGCAGAATCAGTGGCAAGAATTTCTGGGAATCATGTCTCAGGTTCAGAGCTGAAAGAATGTTGGCTGCAGAGTGGATTCTGATTTTTCCCCATGGGTGTTGAAAGACAAGAACCCTTTCTGACCACTTCTCATGGCTTCTACACAGCAATCAGATGAAGAAGCTGCTCCTGTGTGCATCTGTGCTCCTGGTATGGATTATGATTTCCAAAAGGAAAGATGACCACCTTGTTAATTATGTTTATGGAGCTGCCCAGCCTCCAAGGTTCTCTTGTCCCTCTGCCTCACATAGTGATTCATAATGGTCTTTGCTTTGTTATCCAGAACCAGCTAATTTTATAATTCAAGGGATGGGAATATAGCTGGAAGACAATTTGCAGATAATCCAATTCTCCAGTCACTAATCCTTTTCATCTCACCACACTGTGTAGGCTCCCTTAGGGACAGGGATTACTTTTGTTTATCTGTGTCTACTATTGAGCCTGATAAAGTATGAAACTATTACATAAAGAAATCACTATAATCACATATATAATTACATGAATTACATGTCAGTGTATGAAAAATTATGCTGTAGTAACAAACAGAGGATTGGAGAATTATTTCTCATTCTTGCTACAAGTAGATCTCATACTGGCTGTTGCAAACTATCTTTGCTCTGCGATCTAGACTAATGGAGCAGCTTCTATCTGAAATATTATCTTAGAAGAGGAAGAAGACAAAGTAAAGCTGGGCATGGAGTTATAGGTCTATAATCTTAATACTTGGGAGGCTAAAACAGGAGGATAACAGGTTTGAAGTTAGCCTTAGCAATTTAGTGAGACCCTCATCAGCTTAGCAAGACCTTGTTTAAATTGGGATATAAATTGAAGGTAAAATGCCCCCTTAAGTTCATCCTCAGTACCAATAAATAACTAAATAAATTAGTTAATTAAAATAAGGAAAAGAGGAAGTAATATAAAAACACATGCTGGTTTCAAAGTTTTTGCTTGAGAGTGAAACAACTGATGTCTACATACATTTCATTCACCAGTTAAAGTGAAGACCAATTTTCACCCCAAAGTGGTAGGGAATTATTCTCTTCCATAATACCACTTTCTTAATCTCTTCTGTATCTTGTCAGAGTTCAATATTTATTCACAGTTGATAACCCTATGCCATAATTGAGTGAACACACTACTTCATTGTAATTTCAAATATACACAACAAATCTGAAGCATGTATATTTTGGGCACTTGAACATGAAGCAAGTGACAAAACAAAAAGCAATACTGATTATTTGGAATGGGAAAGCTTCATTGAGAAAATGTTTTGTGCCCAGTATCCAAATTTTATCTACAGTCCTATATGGGGAGAGTAAATGCTTAGAATAGTGAAATATCTATAAAGAACTTCAATCATTTACAAATCAGTTTTCCTATCAGCTTGAAAAACAAAAGCCTGATATATTTTAAAAATATTTTCAAAATCAAATAATTGAAATAAACAAACACAAAGTTAACCATCACTACAAAAATTTGTTGACCGACCCACAAAATAAAGGGTGCTTAAAATACCAATATTGTAAAGTATGACTGGAGAGAGGTTAAAGTATGGGATGTTTGTGTATTCTTAAGTTTAAATTGTTATTAGCTTAAAATAGGATGTCATAATTGTAAAATGTTTTATGTAATCCCCATACTAATCACAAAGAAAAAATCTCTAGTAGATACACAAAAAATAAAGAAAAATGAATCAAAGAATCATAAAAATCCCAAAAAATTATAAAGGAAGACAGTAAGAGTACAAAAGGAACAAAGAAACAATGAAAGAGTAACCATCAACAAATAACAGCAGTCATTTTCTTTTCATGATTACTTTAAATTTAAGTGGATTAAATTCTCTAATTAAAAATACAGAATGGCTGAATTGATAAAAAAACAACTAGATCCAATAATATGCTACAGTTATGATTTGAAAGATGATGTCCTCTCAAAATATCATATTGAAATTTAATCGTCAGTACAATAATACTATAAGCTGTGGCCTGAGAGAAGTGAGTAAATCATGAGGACCCTGACTATAGCGATGGGATTATTACTCTTATCAAATCATCCAAGTTTGAAGTGAGCTCTGTCTTGCCCTTCCTGTGCCATGTGAGGACACAGCATCCTTCCCCTTTGGAAGATACACCAGTATGGTGCTATCTTGGAAGTAGAGAGCAACCTTGACCAGTTCTGCTAGCACCTCCATCTTGGACTTCCATTCCTCCAGAACCATGAGAAATGAACTTCTTTTGCTTATAAATTACCCAGTTGGAGGTATTTGTTATAGCAGCACAAATGAACTATTCACAGCCTACTCACTTTAGCCTTAAGGACACACATAGACTGAATCTGAAGGGATGGACAAAGTATCCCATACAACTGGTAACCAAAAGAGACCAGTCATGGCGGTACTAATATTAGAGATCAGTTAAGATCTACCACAAGAGAAAAAGAATGAAAATATATAATGATGAAGGCATCAATTCAGAGAGAAAACATAACAATTGTAAATATATAGGCACTCAACATTGAGCAGTAAATATATAAAGCAAACATCAAAAGAACTAAAGGAAGAAATAGACAGCAATATAATAATATTAGGATTTTCAGATTCCCACTTTCAACAAAGGAAAGATCACCTAGACAGAAAGTCAAAAAGGAAATATTGATCTTGAGCTATCTTGAACTATCCATGAAATAGACCTACAATATACATAATTTTATAAATAAATATATTGCATATATATAGTATACATAAATACACATATTGCATATATATAAACATATATAAATATTTTCATCTAGCGGAAGCATAGTATCCATTTTTTCCCTTTTCTCCTCCTCCTCCTTTTTTCTTTTGTACTAGGATTTGAACCCAGGGGCATTCTGCCAGTGAGTTACACCCTCATCCCTTTTTAAAAAATTTTAAACAGGGCTTTGTTAAGTTACTGTGGGTTAGTATTGGACCTATGATCCTCTTATTTCAGCCTCCCAAGCACTGGGATTATATAGGTATGCTTCACTGCACTATCTTAGTGTCCATTCTTCTTAAATGCACACAAAACATTCTCTAGAATAGTTCATGTGGAACAGGAAACAAGTCTAAATAACTTTAAGATGATTGAAATCCTCTGAAATACCTTTCCAAACTACATTGATATAAAACTAGAAGTCAGCTGGGCGTGGTGGCGCACGCTTGTAATCCCAGCATTCGGGAGGCTGAGACTGGAGGATTCGGGTTCGCGGCCAGCCTCAGCTACCTAGTGATGCACTCCGCAACTTAGTGAGACTCGGTTTCAAAATAAATAATAAAAAATAGGGCTGGGGTTATAGCTCGGAGGTAGAATGCCCCTGAGTTCAACCCCCAGTGCCAGAAAAAAAAAAAAAAAAAGCTAGAAATCATTAATAGGAAGAATTTTGAAAAATTCACAAATATGTGGAAATTACACAATGTAATCCTGAACAACCAAGAGACCAAAGAGAAAAATCAAAAGGGAGAACAAAAAGTCTCTTAAGGTAAATGAAAATGGAAACAACATACCAAAACTTATGGGATGGTGTAAAAACAGTGCTAAGAGGTAAGTTTATAGTGATAAATGTCTACAATTAAGAGAAAAGTAAGATCTCAAATAAACAACTTAATGTTATACCCTCAAGGCACTAGAAAAACAAGAACAAAGAACAAACTAAGTTGTAGGTCAATAGAAGAGAGAAAATGATAAAGATAAGAACAGAAGTAAGTGAAAAAAGAGTATAGAAAGGCAATGATACTGAATGATACTGAGTTGGCTTTTTATAAAAGATCAAGAAAATTGGCAAAACTTTAGACTGCACAAGGAAAAAAGAGGACTCAAATGAGTAAAATTATAAAAAGAAAAGACATTTCAGTGATATCACAGAAATACAAAGGATTTCAAGAGATTATGAACAATATGAAATAAATCTAGTGACTTAGAAGGAATGGACAAACTAACAAAAACGTAAAACCTAACAAAATGACCTCTGAAGAAATAGAAAATTACAACAGCCCAATAATGAATAGATTAATCACTAATCAAAATCTTCACAACAGAGGAAACCTCAGTACCACATGCTTTCAAGAATAAATTCCATTCATCATTTAAAGAATAATTAATGGCAATCTTTCTCAAATTCTTTTAAAAAAAATGAAGAAAAGGAACATTTCCAAACAAATCTTTTAAAGCCAGGATTACCTTCAGACCAAAGCCAGATTAGAACTCTACAAGAAAATAAAAATACAGGCCCAAATTCCTGATGGATACAGATGTAAAAATCCTCCACAAAATGCTAGCAAAATATATTTAACACCTTAGTGTAAGGGTCATGCTTCATGATCTAGTGAGATTTCAATAACTCTTTAAAAATATTCTTCCATAGGTTCTACTTTTAGAAAATATTTTCTACGAAGCATATACCAAATATTTGGCATTAATATGTGTATTTTCAATCAGTATGAGCCTCTGGTCAATGTGATGCAAAATTATACTTTAATAATGGCATTTCTTGAGCATTAATTATTTGCTTTGTCCATGACACAGGCACAGAAAAATTGACAATTTGTCAATGATCACAGAGCTAAAAGATTTAGAGCCTAGTCAGTCTGACTTTAAATTCTATTATGTAACAATTTCTCTAAGTTGCTTATCAATTGGAATAAGTGACATAAAGGAGTAACAATGGCTGTCATGTAAAGGAAGAGGCCACAGGGGCATCAAGGAAGGTTTCCTTTGAGATGTGAATTTTAATCTGTGAGGTGCGGATAGTAATTATCTTGGAAAAATATTTATAAAGAATGAACTTGGAGAATTATAGTAAACATTACAGGAGACTGAAATTTCTGATAGTCTGTGCATGCTAGATATATATATTGCTGGCATCAAACTTCAGTATTAAGAAAAGTTTAAGAAACCCATTGATAGTGTCAGCCCAGATTA
The DNA here is from genome assembly GCA_004027655.1 of Graphiurus murinus. Classification (NCBI taxonomy): domain Eukaryota; kingdom Metazoa; phylum Chordata; class Mammalia; order Rodentia; family Gliridae; genus Graphiurus; species Graphiurus murinus. The sequence continues at coordinate 28,090 of PVLC010004284.1, forward strand.
GAAACTGCTCAGTGATGACAATAGATGTTCTACTTGTTTGATGGCCACATAGAAAAGGATAAACAAAACCAAACAAATCAAAACATTTTTTTTAATTCCTCTAGATCTGGAGTTGGAAAAGCCATGGTTTGTGGATGAATTCTGGTCTACAAAGGGTTTTTCAAATAAAATTTTGTTCAAGCATGGCCATGATCATACTCGTTTGCTCACATATTGTCTCTGACAACTTTTACACTACAAGAGCAGAGTAAAACTTAAACATTTACTATCTGGATATTTTTGGAAAGTATTTACTGACTTCCTCCATAGAACAACTTTGCCAATACTTGCAAAATAATAACACTGGGTCAATCGCATGATACAGCATTAATTTTTTCTAGGAATAATATCTAGACCTATTTTCTTGGCATTGTAAATACAAAGAAGCTGGCAGTTGAGCTCTTATTTACATAGGGATTATCTGAATGACCATGGTCCTTGCCCTGCTAAGTCAGTGCACTGGTTTTCTGAGTAAGTGGAAAGTTTTTGGGAAGCATAATAGTATGTTCATACATTCTACCCATAAATGAAAGTGCTTAGAAACCTAGGATGATTAATATCTGCCACAGTTTTTGTGACAAATGAGACTCTTATAAAGCATCATGAAAACAAGTCTAAATAATATAATGTTTATAACTGAGAAAAATCCCCTAGACAATCACAAATCTAGTGAACACAACTATTTTTCTATTATAATGAACATGATATATATATAGTTTAATTATTTTAACCATTTTTGCAACCACATTTAATTATATCATATGTGAAATATGATCAACCCAAGTCTTATGATAACTTTCACTTATTCATTCAACAATTTTTTAAAAAAAATATCTATTAACCAAATAGCATGCAAATGTTTCCATTCTCACTGTCAAGGGGCAGGCAATTGGTGAGGGAGAAATTTTGGTAAATTCCAAGTATTAAACATATGATAATAATGATAATGATAAGAGCTATAACATGGATGACTATAGAGAAACACATAAAAAGAGCACTTGACCTATTTCAGAGTGTTTTCTTAATGGAATACAGAGTCCTTTAATGAAGATGAATAAAACTTCTAGAGGGGGGCCGCGATAACCAACAGGGAGGAGTGTGGGTCTAATGGAATATTGGATAAAGTTTACAGAGTTGGAGATGAGTAAGTTTAGAGAAAAGTGCGGAGTTGACCAAAGAGCAATTTTTCTTTGTTTTGAGTGGGGGTTGAACTCAGGTGCATTCTATGTCCAAGTTACACCCTCAAACCTACTTTATTTATTTATTTTATTTTGAAACAGGGTCTCACGCAGTGGCTGAGGGTCTTGCTAAGTTGCTAAGGCTGACCTCAAAGCAGCAATCCTCCTGTTTCAGCCTCCCAAGTACTGGGATTACAGACATGCAACACCAAGCTCAGCTCCAAAGAGCAGATTCTTAAGGTCTTTCCAAAAATTGCTCTAAGTTAAATAGGGTACCTGTAAAAAGACATGATCATATTGGGTGTATCCAATAGAAAACTCAGTATGGCTGCATGCCACTCCACCAAGTGGTTGATTACACAGAACTGTATATGTATCTATAATAACATCAATTTAGATGGAAGTTTCATCATTGAAAAATAGAATTTTGGTGGTGAGTATATAGTTTAGGGAAATTTTGAATTTTTCATCCTGACTCTCTCATATATATATAAACTTCAAACTTTAAATATTTATTTAATTTTCCTGGTGTTGGTGGATTTACTATCTTTGAAAACCAAGTATGCCATAACTTTATGTCATATTAATAATTCTGTCTGAGTTTAGTTTCTGATTTTTGGATATTCTTTGGAATAAAAAGACAATCTTCTGGAAGTGGTACAAGACCTCCACAGCTGTGCTTGTATTAAGTGGTTTTGGTCCAAAAATAATCATTTTCTTGTATTACCATAGGGCACTGGGCTTTCTTTTGTGTTCAACATTGATTTGGATCTATAAAACCGTGTATGCCAAGTTTGTCATCAAACCTTTGGAACTAAGGACAGAGAATGGGGTCTGAAAGTTATTTTTACAGAAACAGAACTTTTTATTAATATTGGAAAATAGCCACATTCATTCAAGGCAGGCTGGAAAGCAGTACTTGTCTCTTTCAGTTTGAAATAGCATGCAATTTCTCACTACGTGCTTTACTTCAAAGAGTTGGAAATGTACAGTGTTGGGCTGCCTGAAAATCAGAGCTGTAGCAAGGAAGAGTAATTGAATGATGTCTTTCCTCCAAAACACGTCAGGCTGTTTGACTGAGCCGGCTCATTTGCCTGCTGCTCTTTGGCATCCATCAAACCCAGCTCTTTAATGTCAGTCAAATTGTCCAGGTGATAAGCTCAGAACTTGACTCTGTGCCTGCATTTTTACATTTGGCTTGGTTGGCCTGGATTCCCTAGTTCAGCTCAGCAGGTTGCCACTGGAGCGAAGGGAGACGCTGGGCCCTCAAAGTACCGTGCACTAAAAACTGCCCTCAGCTTTCACATCAGTTCACCCTACCTGTATGCGAGGCTCTTGGTGCATAAAAATGGAGACCCTTGAGTTACCATGGCACTCTGCCCAACTCTTGTGCGTTGGCATCGTTCTTTCTTTTGTTGATTCTATTACTCTGTTAGGGATTGAAATGTGTGCTATCCTAACAATAGTGAAATATTAACCTCCACTACTTCAGTCTTGAAGTCCTAGCCCCCAAAATCTCAGAATATGCCTGATTTAGGAGGAGGGTTGCTACAGATGTAATTAGTGGGGATAAAGTCACACCAGAGTGGGGTGGCCCTTACTCCAAGTTTAGCTGCTTAATCAAGCTGTGTCTATAGAGAGGGAATTATGGACACAGAGACACATGCAGAGGAAAGCCAGGCAGATTCTTCTCTAACATTCAGAGAGAACATAGTACTGCCAACATCTTGATCTTGGGTTTCTAGCTTCCAGAATTATGAGACAATAAGTTTCTGTTGATTTAGTCATTCAGTCTGTGTTGTATTTTGTTATAGCAGCCCTAAGCTAATATACTGTTTACTCAAATATCTCCTTTATTTTTTTTTAATTTAAACTTTGTTTGATTAGAATGCCCACTAAGTAACCACCACACTGATCTCTATGGAACCACTGTACAATTCAGCTATACTGCACCTGCATATCTTTTCAAAGGAACTGAAGTCAGACTATTATAATGATACATGCATATCCATGTTTACAGCAGCACAATTCACAATATGCAAATCATGGAACCAGCCTAGGTGTTCATTAGTAGATAAATGGATTACAAAATCATGCGACATAAGCATTATGGAATTTTACTCGGCCATAAAGAAGAACAAAATTATGTCCTTTTCAGGAAAATGGATGGATCTAGAGAATATTTAGGCTAAGTGAGATTAACTAATCACAGAAAGTGAAGGGTCGTATGTTTTCTCCCACATGTGGAAGTTAGTGAGAAATTGGGATATAAGAGGGACTCCAGATAAGTGAGAAACCCTAGTGGAGCAATGGAGCACATGGAGGGAAGAGAGATAGTGAAGGAAACATTTCAAATGATGCTAAGTACATATAGTACATATAGGATGTTATCAGTGCCAATCTCAATGTCATGTAAGAGGAGAAGGTGGGACTTGGGTAGGAGCTGGGGGAAGCTCACCAGGTACCACGTGCATGTATGTTCCTATCACTCTGAACCTCATTATGATATATAATTACAATGTACCAATACAAATATATATATAATACATACATATATGTAAACATGCCCACTGCGTTAAAGGTATATTTGGCATCTTGGAAAACTGGACTGAGGAATAGCCTGAGTTCTTCTTTAGATTGCTCTGCTTCATTTAATCTATTCAGGACTAGCATCCAGACTCACTATCAATTAGCTTAATTGCCTGCTTGCCATTTGTCCTAGAAGCTCTTGGGAAGTGATTATGTACCCTCAAAAGTCCATCAGTAGGTCACAATAGCAGATCCTTCCCATGCCAGGCCACATGGATCCTGTTAAAAAGACTTTTGGCATGTCCTTGAAATTCCAGCTACCAAACTAGTGCCACAATTCACTTTTGTACACAGCTCCTTTATACTATCAGAAAGTCTGGAAATAAAATTTACCAACCTGGAATGTTACAGTTATGTCAGAATTGGCTTTAGTACCATCAAAGTAACTTAAGCTGAGGTTAGCTATACTTATTTGGAAAAAGTCAGGTTACTTGCTTAAAATCTTCCAGTGTTCTTTAAGTTGTATATTCAATAGACATGCTTGAAATTTAATCATTTGCAGAACACGGTGCAGAAGACACAAAAATGAGTTTTGAAGCAGTGAGATATGCTGAATGTTCAACTTAATAAATGATTATTGAGTGAGGATAAGTTAAGAAGGATATTAACTCATTCAACTGTTAATTATTTGGAACTCACTTTATGAACAACACTATGCTGTGCTTTGTAGATACAATAGTTTTGCTCTCCAGAATGTGAAATACCTGTTTTCATTCTCAAGGAATATATACCCTAGAAAGAGATGAGATAAATGCTAAAATGATAATATTGAAATCAGTTGTGAATAAAAAGAATTGAATGCTAGTGTTTTTGGTAGGGTTCACAAGTAGATCATCTCTCTCTCTCTCTCTCTCTCTCTCTCTCTCTCTCTCTCTCTCTCTCTCTCTTTCTCTATCTATCTATCTGCTACTGAATATATGCATTCCAATTATGCATTCTTTCTTTATTTTTAAACGTGAGTCATGTAGAGTTTAATGAAATATGATCTTTAATGCTTACAAATGAATAAGTTGTGACACTTTAAGGATGAAACGCTGATATAAAGATCCTAAAAGGTTTGTTCCAGAATAACAGAAATCAAGACTTGTGCCTTAATACTTTCGCCGGAGTGTTTACAATTTGGTTTTTCTCCAGTGTGAGTTCTAGGATGAGGCATGAAGGACAATACAAGCTTTCTCCTAGGCATTTTATTCATAGACTTTCTGCCCCACCTGTATTCACTTGTGCATTATGAGGGAAGCCAGGTCTCCTCAAGGAAAGGCTATGGAATACAGGTAAAATTTTATACTGTTAATTTCTTTTCCCCTCTTCTTCAACAGAACCAATGAATAGCCTTTTACCAGGATAACAGTACTTTGGGAAAAGGGAAATAATCAGATCTTTTAGAAATACTGGCTCTGGTCTTTGAACTGACATTAATTCCAAGAGACCCCAAATACCATGTGGCCCACAAATCAGAGTAGGGGATTATGGAGGTTAGGTAACTGTTGTTATTTGCAAGTAAAATGTTGCTAGGACTTCATGCTCTGACCCAACCATATTCAGAGGTGGGTCCATGGGGTCGTGGCCTATGGTGATCAGTCATCCTTAAGAAACACACATGTTCTCACACTGGTGAAAAACCTTGTGAATGTAATAAGGGTGGAAATTCCTTCAGCACAGACTCCTTCCTTATTGTGCACAAAGATTTCACACTGGAGAGAAAACCTATGAGTGTAAAGAATTTGAGAAGACCTTCAGGAATTCCTCTTGTCTTCTCTTAGTGAGATCCTAAACAACGTAGCAAGACCCTATTTCAAAATAAAAATAAAAAGAATTCACACACTCTAAGCTAGGTGGGATCTAGCTTAGAGGTAGAATGTCCCTGGGTTCAATTCCCAGGACTCCCAAAATAAATAAAATAAAATAAAATAATTATGACATTTTCAATTTTCTCATTTTGGATTATCTTGCAAAATTACCTTCAAGTAGAGAAAAAGTGCAATGATGTTCACATCTTGATTTTATCTGGATGGATGCCGGCTTGCTGCTCTTGCCTGCACTAGACTTATCCATCTCCACTAATCAGGATATTAGGAACTAATAGGAAACATTTATGCCAGACACTGTGCCATGAGTCTCAATGACCATGCTGTGTGACTTTTAACCAAAAATCCATGGCATAGGTGCTGATACTATCCCCTGCATTTTACAAATGGGAGAAATTCTGTTAGTGAGAATCAGATTTTGACCTAGATGTACCTGGCTCCAGAGCCTGAGGTTTTGAGCAGTAAGAGGTTTCTCTAGTGGATTGAAATATAGTCCCCAAAATATATGTTCTAACATCTTCCAATTGTGAGTGTGACTCTATTTGGGAAAAGGGAATTTATGGATACAATTAGGGATCTTAAGATGAGATTACACTGGATTTAAGGTGGTCCCTACATTAAATGCCTCATGCTCCTATCACATACAGAAGAGAAAGACTTAAAACTCAAGAAAGAAGAAAGCCGGGCGTGGTGGCGCACACTTGTAATCCCAGCATTCGGGAGGCTGAGACCGGAGGATCCGGGTTCGAGGCCAGCCTTAGCTACATAGTGAGGCACTCCACAACTTAGTGAGACCCGGTTTCAAAATAAAGAATAAAAATAGGGCTGGGGGTGTAGCTCGGAGGTAGAATGCCCCTGAGTTCAATCCCCAGTACCGCAAAAAAACAAAAAAAACAAACAAAAAAAAAAACAAAAAAAAAACTCAAGAAAGAAGATCCGGTAAAGGTGGAGACAGAGGTTGGAGTTCAGTCAGGTCCAAGTCTGGAGGCACTAGAAGCTGCAAAAGGCAAGAAATGATTATTTCCTCTTTTGGAGAGAGTATGGCCCAGAAAACATCTTGATTTCAGACTTCAGACCTCTAGAATTGTGGCAGAATAAATTTCTATTGTTTTCCATCATCAAGTTTTGTTAATATATTATGGTGTATCTAGGGGAAAACAATCAGCTTTGGTGGCTCTTCAAAATCTTAAGCTTTTCCTAAGTGACGAAGGGATGGCTTGAGCTCAGATACCTTGAGCAAAGATGATAGTTCTACAACAGTCCATTTACTTGCCACCCCTCCATACAAAACTGTACATTGAGAAGGATCACTGCACCTTCCACTATGGCTCTCACCAGTGTTCCAATGACTTCAATCACTGCACACTTAGCCATGGATCAGTAGCAAGAGATACAGAGTTGTAAACTATGGCCTTCTTGAATCTTCTTGCTGTTTGTTGTTGTTCAAAAATTATTGCAAAATATTGTGGTGATTTGGCGCAATTTTTATTTGAACCATAAAATAAAATTTAGACTCCAAAAGATAAAAAAATGAAAGAGGTAGTTGCGATGTTCATATAGCTGTTCCTTCCTCTGATCATCTGAAAGATAGATCATAATTCTTCCACAGAACAGTCAGAAAATTGAGACTGGAACTTAGAGAAGCTCTATGATAATCAAATCTCAGAGTTCTGCTGCTTTATTGTTTGGTTTTACCATAGATATTGAGTTCAGTGTGGAATAATTCTTTCTGGAAATTTACTCTTGCCTAAAATGTGGCCTTCTTCTTTCTTTGTTGCACTAGAAGCCATTAGGAATTGTCAAACATAGGATAAAGAGAGCTTCAATGTTGAGAATCCCACAAAAAGCATAGTATATAAGTATGATGAGAATCATAAATCAGTCTTTACACATTTTTGTAAGTAAAATATTCAGAGACACAAATCCCTAGTCTTTAAAAGGAGGATGGAAATGACATCTACTTTGCAGGAATCTTTGCAAGAAATCTGTGAGAATAAGAGCCCACCTAAAACAATCCTTGACCCAGAGAGGTGTGGTCCTTATTGCTTCTGTTTTTGTTGATATGAGAATTGTGTGCAAATATGTTGTTAACAACTCGTACTTAACAAAGATGTATGCTATATTGCACGAATTACTACAATAAAAAATTAAAATAAAATAAAATAAACTGGAGATGAAATTTTCTCTGTCAATCTCATATGTTTTATGTGTTTCCCAAGGAATATGTTTTTTATAAACAACATTTTAACACAAAATTATTCTAGAGTATTCTACATTTATTAATACACTTTCAGGAATTTTTGTTAGGTGTTTATTTAGAAAAGATGTATAATCATGGCTTAACGAGGTAGGTATAAAGGCAATACTCCACATAATGAAAAACAATACACTATGGTTAAAGGACAAATTATAATTTTACTTTGGTTTCATACCAGTGAAAATAGAAGTTTTTCATTTTGCAGCCAAAGGACCATAGATAATTGAAGATTATTCATTATTTTCAGAGCTCTTCAACAGTATTTTGGGTTGGGTTTGGGGGAAGGGTGGTCTTTAAGTAAAGCAAGATCTTTTTAGTACTTTGCCTTGATTTTGTGGGGATAACACGATATGTTTAACTAACTGAAGATTTTCAAGGTCAGCTTTCTTCATCTTTTTCTATAGCTTTTTTTTTTAAGAATTATCACGGAAAAACCTTTTGACAATCATGTGAGGCCTTTTAATCATAAATGACTGAAATATCATTTTGGTAAATTATAGGATTATCCTATTTTATTAGAAGGCAGTGAGTAATGTTTAATAAATTATATCAAGCCAGGCATGGTGGTGCACTCTTGTAATCCCAGTACTTGGGAGGCTGAGACAGGAGGATTATAGGTTCACAGTCAGCCTCAGCTCCTTAGTGAGGCCCTCTGCAACTTAGTGAGACCTTGTTTCCCAATAAAAAATAAAAAATAGGGCTGGGGGTGTAGATCATAGATTAGAGAAATAATGCCCTTAAGTTCAAGCCCCACTACTGCAAATATTATATATATAATCAGTGCAGCATCATGGGAAAACTGTCTTAGGTTTACAATCTTAGATTACCTACCAGTGCAAATTGCTATACCAGGTAATTGGCATGCCTTTATCATTTTTATAGTAACAAGAATTACCAGTTGCTAAATGCGTTATGTAGTCTGAGAATTGCATTCAAATTTTACATGTATTATCTCATATAGTACTTATTCTATATTCATTTATAGGGTGGGGAAACTGGAATTATTTATTTACAGTGTCATACAGTTATTAATAGTAACAGTTGGTGACTAACAAAAGTTGGTGGCTAATGATAGTTATTAATAATGATACAGTTGTGATATTTAACCATTTCGCATAGGGGAGCAACTATTCTTACCCAAAATGGTCTCAGGAACAACTATGCACTTCATTAAGAAATTTTCCTCACTAAACTGTATGACAGTTTCTACACTCATGTTTTTGGTTAAACATGTTTGGTTAAGCTAAATGTTTTGGCTGAGCTTCACTGGCACAGTCAATAAGATCGATGGAAGCACAACATTTAGCATTAAGTGGAGGGCTGGCAGAGAAAAATGGCAAACCCTTTTATTAGTTGTTCATGTCTATATAAAAATTACCACAAGCTTTGAGACCCCAAATAACACACACTCAATTTCTCAGTTTTTAAGTCACCAGTTGCCCACAGTTATCCTGAGTCCTCTGCCTCGGGGGTCTCTCCCCAGGCACCACTCAGGATATCAGCAGGGACTATGGCCCCATATAAAGGCCCAAGTAGAGAAGGACCTTCTTCCAAGCTCATTTAAGTTTTTGTGTATAAAATTATGTTCCATTGAGGCTGTTGGACTGAAGATCAGAGTTTCTGGCTGGCTGTTGGCTTGGAGACCATTCTCTGCTTCTTGCCACATAAACCTTCCTAACTTGGCCACTTGCTTTGTTATAGTAGACAGGAAGTGTATAAGCTACCAAGGTGGGAGTCAAAAATCTTTAAAAATCCAATCCTGAAAATGAAAACTCCTATCTTTGAAGTATTCTTCTAGTTACTGGGGAAAGTATTATGCAGGGTCATTCTTTCTTCTTCTTCTCCTTCTTCCTCTTCTTCTTCTTCTTCTTCTTCTTCTTCTTCTTCTTCTTCTTCTTCTTCTTCTTCTTCTTCTTCCTCTTCTTCTCCTCCTCCTCCTTTTTTTGTCTTTCTGTTATGTTCTTGGAATAATATTCTGCAATATTCATATACCTTGCTTGGAATAATTAAAGACAGCATAAGATTCTTAAATTGGGCTCTTTTAATGCAGCCTTAGTTCTGGTGCCTGTGATAATTTTTCTGGTTTTCGATTCTTTTCGATGTTAGGACTCTCTAAGTATTCACTGACTATAGACCATGCTTCCTATTGTGACATGAGCATATAGTCTATTTTTTAAAAAAGGGCTTTATATTTTAGAGCAGTTTTCAGTTCACAGCAAAATTAAATAGAAAATACAGAGTTTCCATATAGTCTCTAGCCCTTCCCATTATCAATACTCCTCATTAGAGTTGTATATTTGTTATATCTGAGAAATCTAAGTGACATGCCATATCACCTATGTCCAAGATTTATATTATGGATTCAAGCATGGTGTTTTACCTTCTACGGATTTTGACAAATGCATTGTGACATGTATCCTCCATTAAATTATCATATAGAATAGGTACACTACCATAATACATTTCTGCTTTGCAGAAATATTCATCCATCTTTATCCACTGAACCCTGTCAGCCACTGATATTTTTCCTGATATCCATAGTTTTGTCTTTTCCAAAATGTCATACAGTTGAAATTGTACATATGTAGCCTTTATAGATTAGTCTCTATCTCTTCATTATATGCACTCAAGTTTCCTTTTTGTCCTTTTAAGGCTTGGTAGCTTGTTTATTTATAGCACTGAATAGTCTTCAATTTTTTGGATGTACCCATTCACCTTCTGAAGGACATATTAATTGATTCCAAGGTTTGGCAATCACAACTATAGCTGCTATAATAATTCATGTGTAGCGTTTTGTGTGGACATGGTTGTTAACTCATTTGAGTAAGTAAGGAACATGCATGCTGCACTGAATCATCAAGCTTGTTTAGTGGTGCAAGAAACCATGAAGCTTTCATTCAAGGAGCATTTTGAATTCCCACCTATAATGCTGGAGAATTCGCATTTCCCCATTTCTTAGTGTTTTAGATTTTTGCGTTGATTCAAGTAGACACGTCCTGGATTACATTACTGTTTCCATTTGAAACTCTCTCCTGGCATATTACGTGCATCCTTTCATACCCCTATTTGCCATCTGTGTATATTTTTTGATGGTGTGTCTATTCAGGCCTTTTGTTTATTTTGTAATTAGGTTGTCTATTTTTCTTATTATTAACTTTTCAGAGCCCTTTGTATGTTTTATTACATTTCTTAATCAGATATATCTCTTGCAATTATTTTTTGATATCTGTACCTTGTTTTCTGAATTTCATGATAGTATTTTTTTCAGAGAACACAGTTTGTTCATTCTTTCCTTTCCAATTTGTGTTTGTTTGTTTGTTTTTTTTTGTCTTTGTGTATGTGGTATTGGGGATTGAACTCAGGGGCATATGATCCCTGCACTATACCCCCAGCCCTATTTTTAATTTTTATTTTGAAACAGGGTCTCTCTAGGTTGATGAGAGTCTCACTAATTGCTGAGATTGTACTAGAACCTGCAAACCTGTAATCTTTCCTGTCTCAGCCTCCCAAGTACTAGGATTACAAGCATGCATCACTACACTCTACTCTTCCTTCCCAATTTGTGTAACTTTTCTTTCTTTTTCTTGTTTTATTGCATTAGCTAGTTTTCTAGTATGATGCTAATAAATTGTGGGGATACTGTGTCCTTTTCCCTGATCTTAACAGTAAAGCTTCTATTTTCTCACCATTAAATATGTATTAACTATAGTGTTTTCATAGCTGTTCTTCATCAAGATGAGAATGTTACCCTTGATGCTTAGTTTGCTGAGAGCTCTTATCATGGATGACTGTTAACATTTGTTGAATGCTTTCTTTGCATATATTAATATGATTATATAATTTTTATTCTGTAGCCTATTGATATGTAGTTTATTATTTTTTTGGCGGGGGGGGCAGCGAAAATTTTGTCTGGGTAACTCAATGTATGATTGATATAAAGCCTGATTTTGCCCACACAGTCCAAATGCCTTCTCCAATGCATCCTTACACAGATAAAGGTTATGTTTCCACAGCCATCTGCCATCTTTTACCACTTCTCAATTGCTTTGGAACTTGACTTGAAGGAGCGTGCTTAATTTTTTTTTCCATATAAATGGAACCCCCAGAAATAAAGATAAAAATAGCATCCAGACTCTAAGCATGTTTTCTGTATTAAATGAGATTTTTTTTTCAATAGAAGTAACTATAGGACTTGGTACATGGTAAACAATCAATAGTATTTCCTTCCCTTCCTCCTTCTCTTTCTTCTTTCTACTGTGATTAATTTGAGTTTTCTAAGAATTATGCTATACATTTTATTCTTTGTACATTTCAAACTTTATTTCACATTTAAAAATTGTTCTGAATATACTGTATATATTTTAAGGTGTTATATATTCTATGTATTTTCATGTATGGGAGAATTTATAAGGTAATAAAATGTATGGGAGAATTTATAAGGTAATGAAAGTTAGTAAAATTTTCTTTGTACTTATTTAAGGGAAAATGTAGATGGGAAATATATTTATTATATGATAACAATATAAATAAAGACTACTAGTCTTTGAATGATTATTTTCATAACATAAACAGCCTACTTAGTGATATGGTTCTATGCTTGGAAAGTACACTAATCAATGAATGTCATTAAATCTATGTTAATCTTGTGTAGCTTGGGGAAAAAATGTCTTTTGAGGAAAAAAGGCAAGGCAAAAATCTTTAAGTTTTTTTTTTAGTATGAAAACAAAGACTAAGCATTGAAAAATGGGCATACATTAAGAAATAATTATATTTATTAATGTGCTGTAAATAAAGATGTAATTATGACATACACTATGCCTCTAAAGAGGACACCATCATTAGTTAGGCATATCTTATGAATAACATAGTGTATTACTTGGAAACCATTTAAAGAGCCATTAAAAGATGTTTCTTGAAAAGGAATTCCTTGATGGAAGAGGATTGGAAAATGTTATATTCTCTAATTCCACATCAAAGATTGACAAGTTTGCAATTACATGTACCCATAGTCATATGCATGTGTTTAAATTTGAGCTAGTGTTTCCTAAACAAATTCGCTCACAAAACTCATATTTTATTACCACCTTTTGGACAATTTCTCTATTAAAATACTCACTTGAAAAATGCAAAGTTAGGAGGATAGATAATGGACAAAAAGCTATGTTGTTTTTAAAGGGAGCATAAATATATTCACATAAGAGAACACTGGAAAGGGTTATCCTTTTCTTTGAAGATCTTTGATTATAATAACCTTGTTAGGTCACTGTATTAATTAGGATAAATAACCACAGCTGCTATAACAAACAATCCTTAAGTCTCAATGACTGAACATGACAAAAGCTAATTACCAGGACAGCATTGCTTCATGAAGTCATTGAATGAGTTAAGCTTTCCCCTCACCATATTCTGAGCACCTGATACCTTTACTTGGTCACCTTCACCCTGTTATTATATACAATTCACCATGAAAAGTTATGCAGATAGTTTTGATGGGTAAGCCTAGAAATGATAGATATCACCTTTTATTTATTTATTTGTTTATTTTGGTGGTGGTGGTACTGGAGATTGAACCCAGAGGCACTCTACTTCTGAGCTACATCCCCAGGCCGGTTTTATTTCTTACTTGGAAACAAGGTCTTGCTAGACTGCTGAGAGTCTCACCAAGTTTACTCGCTTTGAATCTGTGATCCTCTTATCTCAGGCTCCTAAGTACTGGGATTACGGGTGTCCATCACCATGCCTGGCTGGTAGACATCACTTCTGCCCACATTTCATTTTCTGAAAGCTAGTCATATGTTCCCATCTCTAGTACTGTGCCAAGAAGGAAGAGAACAGTGATATATATTAGCCTCTGCAGTTTCCATTGCAAGTTTGAAAAAAATATTTAGGAGTTTCATAGTGGAATGAAGTAAGTACAGTAGCCTAAATGAATAAAGGACAGAGATTCAAAAGGTGGAAGAGATTTTAGAATAACTGTGAGAAGTCCAAGTGGTAGATAAGTGTGGCGAGGTAGTTGGAGAATAGATTTTAAAGAGTCTCCTAAACCTTTCTAAGGATTTATAGCTTTCATGTAAACAAATGGGGCTCAATGGAGGTTGTCAGTATGAGTGCATGAGCATATTTAGTTGACATAAGCAACTTTAAGAGTTTATTTTACATGAAAAACTCTGATAAAAGAAAGACCTCTGCCAAGAGAGAATAATGGATTGGAAGTTATTGCATCAGCATAGTAAATGGGCTTTGGCCTCTTTCTGCGAATTATGTTGGTGATGAAGAGAACATACTAAATTGGATGTATCCTTTCTTGGAAAAATCATTAAGATCTGATAATGAATTTGTTGTGTTGTAGAAATGGAGGAAGAATGGCTTTTAAGTTTTTGGTTTCTGAGCTAAAGAGGATGGTGGAATCATTTCTCAAATATTATTTTATAACTAGAGGTATATGAAAGTAAAAACAAATTGGTTAATATTTTTTCACACTGAATTTAATATGACTGTTGGGGGCCTGTGACTAGAATTCTAAAGAGAGTCAACTATTGCTTGGAGACAACTCAACCCATGGACTAAACTTGAAGCTTTGAAAGTAGATGAATTCACTCATGGATTAAAATTATAAAAGAAAAAGATAACAAACAAAACAAACAAGAAGAAAGGGCACCATGGAAGATTTCTATGCAAGGCTGAGAGTTCAGTGATGTGCAGAGAAATAATAAGTTCCCTTAGCAATCATGAATGAATGTTTAGTCAGGGTAGGTGACATATAATAGAAAAAAGAATGCCCTTTCATCAAACATGGTATGTGGAAACTCCTTTCCGGAGTAACATGGACATTTTTGTGAACATCAAATGGAAAATAAGACATGCTGCTATTAGGAGTACACAACCAAATCTCTGTGACCATTTTATTAAAACACGCTTCTAAACTCATTGCTTAACTAATGGAAAGAATTTGTGTTGAAAACATGGCAGTGGATATCACTTTTCCCCATAGTATCAATATTTTGTAAACACCAGATTTTATTGGAAAAACAAGAGAATGCAATTTCAGTCCCCGTAATCCATGTCATAGAATAAGTGACAGTGTGGTTAACTCAGTGCTCTAGCCTTGACCGCTGAAGCTGGCATGCTGGCTTTGTGGGAAGATGAAAATGATTGTCACAGTTTTATTTATTTAGAGGGAGAAATATGAAATGAGTTCCATGACAAATACATATCCAAGAGAGATTTCTGTGAAGGAGAAAGGAAATAGATGCTAAGTGGATCCTGATTTGGAGCACAATCAAAACTTGACAATTTCCATATTTATTTATTTGTGGACATTTTCTTTGTTGACTTTTAAATGGACATTTATAAGAGATTTAGTATTTTTTGGCAGAGATAAAACATAAAGAACATGTTGCCATTTTGGAATGTGAGCAAGGAAACAGTGAACACATTAGTTTATCCATTTCTTACTCTATTTAAAGAAACAGCAGGTTATGGAGACTCAGGTATATTATTAAATTAGGGCTCCCTCTGGATCTGTGCATTATACAACCAGATGTATATCTTTTGTGCCTCTTTAAGCATTAGTATCTTTCTCCTGTTGATATCCTTGCCTCTAAACATTTTTATGGCAAACTATATCTCATTCTGCAAAATATCTCTATCCTACAAAATATCAGAAGTGTTCTAAGTAGATTGAGAGTGGTACAGAGTAGAGGAAAAGTATCAAGAGAATTTTATCTCTGCTTTCTGTACAGCATGACTAAAGCTATTAAAAAGTTTGCTATGGCCACAGCTGACTTCAGGGCTCTCTGGCTTAGACACCGACCTGCCGTTACTTTCTACTAAGAAAGCCCCAGAAAGGCTGCCAATGATATCTCTGAACAGCAGACCTGGTACAAGATGTTTTATTATGCATCCACCTAATTCAGATCTCTCCTGTTTGGCTCCTTTGGCTTCTATGAAAGGTTTCACTCATGGTTTCTTTCTTATTCCATGGCCACCTCCAACTCATTCTGTTCTACTCTTTCTTAGAACAAGGAAATGTAGTTTGTCCCCGGTTGTTCAGTGTATGGCTCTTCTCTGCTGACTCCGTACCATGTATTTCTAATATTCTATGTATGGGTTCATGGCATGCATATGAAATTATAAATTTAGAGATGGAGATCCTATGTCTAATGCAATTTTAAAAAGTTGTTAATAGTTGTGAACCAAATACTCTAGTGATATTTCATGACTTGAATGGGCATCCTCAACAAAACCTAAGTAAGGATGTTGTCCCATATGTCTACCCTTCCTGTCTCACCATGTAACTTCTGACACATTTCAACAAACCCCCAGTCATTCCTTGTTGCTAGCTATTATACTGGTACTTCTTAGCACACATTGTACTTCATCTTGTAAAATATCACCATCACTATAAAATATTACATAGTATACTCAGGTCAGTGTTCTCTCTTTCAGAATATTCTACTGTAGTCAAGCGAATTTCATACAGATGTGCAATTGCCAGAAACCTGTGAAGGCAGGCTTATGGTTCATGTGTTTCCAGGGACGCCCCGCTTGGTTTCCATGCTCCTGCTAGTCACGTTCTCCGCAGTTCCCAAGCAATTACAATTCCTCAGAAGTTCCAGTGACTCTCAAAGAGTACTTCTATTTGCCTAGTTAGCATATCAACGTGGTAGTTTCGTAGCCACATCAAACAAAACTTCAGTCCTTACCTCTTCCCGTCACACACACTCACCTGTATCCCTGACGTCAATTTGTAGCACCACTACCCAGCTAAGTGAGCAATGAGAAACTGGGGTGTCATTTTAATCCTTCCTCCCTCTCTTCATTCCTTCATTGAACCCTGGGGCAATCTACCTCCTAGGTACAGTCCAAGCCCCTTATGGTTATTTTCTGTTTTGAAACAGAGTCCTGCTAAGTTTCTGAGGATCCTACCAAATTGCTGAGGATGGCCTTGAACCTGTGATCCTCCTGTCTTAGCCTTCCAAATACTGGAATTATAGCCATGCATCACTATTTTAATCCTTTCTTATTCATTGATGCAATCTTATATTGTTTACTTCCCTCTCCTTATCCAGTCACCCTCTCCCTCATCTTGCACCAGTTAATAGATCTTCCCAATTATACCCTTTAAATAATTTTTAGTGTCCTGGCTTCTGCATTCACTATATATCCTGTAATTAACTGACAATATTGATGGCATAAGTTAAGACACAGGTAGGGAATTATATCTAGGAGCTTTCCTAATCTTTCATAATCTATTTTATGGTTAGATTATAGGCACAATCCAGTTCTGGCCAATAAACTCTGAGTGGAAGTGATAATGTGTATCCCTTAGCCTGAGAAGTTTAAAAGAAGAAGCAATTTATCCATGCATGTTTTTCCCCTGCCCTAGCAATCTTTAAGGCCAAATGTGCTCTCTTGGCTATACCATCAAGATGGGGTATGAGAATCTACCATGAGTTAGAGTTCATGTGAACAATCTCTGAGATTTCAGAGTTGTTTTTTGTTGTTGTTATCACAGCATATAGTATTCTATCCTGACTAATATCCTTTGTAACTATTCTTCTGTTTGTCATATTTTTCCTTTTCAATATACTCTCGGCACCATCACAAGCTATTTTTTCAAATGTGGCTGGCTATATTCTCTTTTTATGTAACATATGACCCAGTATGTCTATAAAGTAAAAGCTCTGTGTTCTGATAGCACACATGAGGCTCTTCAGGATCTGGCCTATGGTTATTTGAAGGCTCTTATCTCTTGCAAGCTCTTTGTGTGCTTCCTCTCCAGTCATATTAAACAACACATAGGAACTCATGCTATTTGTTTGTGAGCATATGCTACGTTCTTTGTTTTTATGCAAGTAATAGATAAATGTATCCTCTTCATAGCAAATCAAAGAATGTAGAGGTATTTGGAACAAATGTATATTCCCCCTTTCTCTCCTCCCTCACACCCCACCCATACCTAGGATTAGAAATTGTGGTCTATCAACATTTTGGTTTATACATTCTTTCAGTCTATTTTTCGTGCACTCTCTTATGTAAATGTACATGTTCACATATATCTATTTCTAAAAATAAATGGTGCTATTTTTATGTATATTCTGTATTTACATTCATTTGGTTTGTATTCTATTTAAAATTCTGTTTCCTTTGCTTAAAAGCTCCTTTCCTTATTCTGTGGAAGATGCATTTATCTTTCATGATGCAGCTCAAATATAATTTTTTTGGCAAATAATTTCCCTAAATATCTCACTTGCAGGGTAAGTTCTGCCTCTCCATGTTCTTAGATTCTTCCTTTAGAGCTCTTATTACACTGCACTGCAATTATGGGATATTTATGTCCCCAGGGGCACATTACCTCATTTAGTAATTTTTCACGTACATAGCAGACACTCATTAAATACCTGTATGAATTCAGTCTATCATGATCCAACATATCTCCCCGAATCTTTGCTTTTACTTAGCAGTATGCCTGGTGTTGGGAAGAATAAAAGGAATTCTCAGGCAAGAAGATTTAAATTGAACTTAAAATCAACACATTTGAATATTTTCAGGGGGAAAGTCAGTATTTGGTAAAACAAATTTTCTCTTTGTCCTTTCATCTTCTTTGGCCTATTCTTATATAAAAATAGATTCAAAATGAATTAAAGTGGGGCACGGTGGCACATACCTGTAATTCTAGTACTTGCGAAGCTAAGAACAGTAGGATTATAGGTTTGAGGTTACCCTCAGCTATTTAGAGAGGTCCTGTTTAAAAATAAAATAAAATAAAAGGGTTTGGACTTGAATATAAGAAAGATCTGAAACTCTAATACTCTTATGAGAAGCCATATGGGAACTTTTCTTGAGAAAGGCCTTATCAATGCTTTCTTGAATATTACACCAATTATAAATTCAAAAGAAGCAAAAATAAACAAGTGTCACTGTATTACACTAAGAAGTGTGTGCACATAGAAACAAAAGAAACATTCAAAAAATAAAAGGATGTCTATGGGATGGGAGACCATATCTGTAAACCATATATTAATAAGGGTTAATGTATGAAATCCATAAGGAACTCCTTAATAACACATACACATAAATATAATAACCCAATTAAAATTGAGCAAATAATTTAATTTATATTTCTCCATGGAAGATATAAAAAGGTCTAGCTAGTATATGAGAAAGTGGACCACATCACTGATCATCAGAGAAATACAAATTAATGTCATCAGGTGATATCACCTCACCCCAACAATTAGGATGGCTCTTTCCCCCAAAACAAAAGATCACAAGTGTTGGTGAAATATAGAGAAACTGGAATCCTGGTGACCTCTGATCATAATGTGAAATAGTGCATTGTGAAAACATTAAAACTAGAACTGCAATATGACCCAGCAATCTCCTTTTAGTTCATATATTCATGAGAATTAAAGTGAGGTCCATTTGCTATATCTGCACTACTGCATCCTTGGCAGTATTATTCCTAAGAACCAACATATGGAAATGACCTTAATTTCCACTGGTAGATGATTGGATAAAGAAGATTGATAAAAGTACAGTGGAATGTTATTCAGAAAACTCTGCTGTATCAGCATCGTGGATGAGCTTGGAGGACTTTGTGTTATGTGGAATAAGCCAATTACAAATGGTCAAATACTGCAAGATCCAACTTAACAAGAGATACTGAAAATAGACTTATAGAAGCAAAGAATAGAATGAATGTTGCCAGGGGGTGAAGGAAGGGGAACATGGGGAAGTTGTTCAATGGGGGTAAAGTTTCAGTAATACAAGATGAATGAACCTAGAGATCCCCTACATGACCTACACAGTACCTGTGATTAACAGTATGATATTGTGCACTGAGCAAAACTGAGGGTAGATTCTATGTTGTGTTCTGATCATAAAAAAGGAGCACAAGGAGCCGGGCGTGGTGGCGCACACTTGTAATCCCAGCATTCGGGAGGCTGAGACCGGAGGATCTGGGTTCGCGGCCAGCCTCAGCTACCTAGTGAGGCACTCCGCAACCTAGTGAGACTCGGTTTCAAAATAAAGAATAAAAATAGGGCTGGGGGTATAGCTCGGAGGTAGAATGTCCCTGAGTTCAGTCCCCAGTACCGCAAAAAAAAAAAAAAAAAAAAAAAAGGAGCACAAGGAAACTTTTGGACATGACGGATATGTTTATCATCCTGATTATATGTATCAGTTCATAGGTATATACAAATATCCAAACTCATCAAATTGTTTATATAAATTATGCATAATTATTTTTGTGTCTTAAGTTTACCTCCATATGGTGCTTAAAAATCAAACTGTAGTTTTATTTACAGAAAAAAATAAGTGCTTTGGATGCTTTCTGCATCCATATAGTGGATGCAGAAATTGAGGCTTACTGATGTTAAACACATGGGTCAGGATCCCACAGCTGATGAGTAGCAAGGCCAGGCCCACCTGGACCCTACTTTGCATCTTACCATCCCTGCATTCTATTTCATGGTGACAGGTAATTTGGTTCACTCTATCGTCTTTATTAAAAGGACTGTGTTTCATATGTGTTGTCCTGGCCTTTGTGTTCCTTCCTAAAGTTCCATCATTTATTTTCTTTCTTCTCACACTTCATCTCTTCCTCTCTGTCTTCTTCCTTTCTTCTTATCTTTCACATTCCCTAAGCTTTAAAGACCACAATAAGAAATATCTATGCAAAACAATGAGTTTCTAGTGTCCTAGTATTTGTATTTCTTTATTAATAAATAAAGACAGAAGAGACTGTTAAGTGAATAGAGAAAACAAGGAGTCAATGTTTCTGGAAGTTATTATTATTATTATTTTTGGTGATAGCAGGGATTGGATCCAGAGTCACTTTACCTCTAAGCTACAGCCCTGGCCATTTTTATACTTTTTGTTTTGAAACAGGGTCTTTATAAATTGCTGAGAGTCTCACTAAATTGTTGAGATTGATCCTGAACCTGTGATCATTCTCAGCCTCCCAGCTTCTTGCTGAAAAAATGTGTGAAATTTGACATACAGGCTTCTAAGGAGGACTGGAATCTGAGCACATCAGTACTCAGAGAGGGTAAATAATTTGCTACTTCTCAGCTGGTTGAAGAACTGGGATTACAATCCAGTTTTGTTGTCATGCTGTGAGTCTTTGATTCAAAACTCCCACTTGCTTCAGATATATTGTTGAACCAAACTTGGAGAGAAAAATTAATCACCAAGGGCTTTCTGGAAGTCAGCAAAACAGATTTTTAAGTTCACCATATACTCTTCAACAACAAAACTTTATGAAGTTAGCATCATTAGAGAGAAAATTCAGACTATCTGTCTTTCTATGTTTTTTTAAATGCACTTTAACTAAATAGAGTCTGATGCTACAACTGGTTTTGATTTTGCACTAATTACTTCCTAAATTTGATTCAGAAGAACAAAGAAGTTCTGAGTTATTCAAGGACAAAAAGTCTCCAATCCTCAAAAATATACATTTTTTACATTCCTGCTACTCAAAAATAGCTAACACATATTTCTTCCTATTTGAAAGGAAAATCTCCCAGGCTAAGGAATTTGTTCCAAGTTTTGGCAAGGAAAGAATTTATGCTTTAATATGGTGCCTTAAAATAGAAGAAGGTTGAAATAAGGCTATCTTCTTACTTCTAAAATGTCTTTACTTAATAGTATTTTTAGCATGATTTTGGCTTCCTTAAAGTATTGTGTCCCTTGATAAACACTATTTTTTTAACCTAGTACTTTTGGAAAATGTTGCATACGTTGCACCTTCTTTGAAATTTACGATATTACCTGTACACAAAAGCTAGGGCAAGCCCTCCTGTAAAGGCGGTCTCCTTGAGTCATAAAAATCTTGCTTCCTAAATATGCTCAGCCACTTGTGCATTTTTGTAAACAGTTCCAAGAAATTCCTTCCATAAAATCCCACTTCTTATTTCTTTGCTAAGTTCACCTGTTTCTCTCATAATAAGTCTTACAATACCAATATATTTCTAACACATTTGAATTCCTGTGGCTTGCACTGTTTGCTCTATCTGTTGCTCTCTATCACAGCCTTCTGCTATACACTCAATATATTAATACTTGAATAAAAAGAGACCCAAGTAGGGGAATGTGTAAGAATTCTGCCTCACATCCCTAGATCTAGCACGGGACATTTATCAGGTTGCCTTGGGTGTTACTGTTGATGTTTGAAATGTTTGGATGAGGACGTAGTAGAATTGATCTCCTTTTTTTTTTTCTTCCTCAGTCATTTTGTTCTCTTAAGAGTCTTAGCAGATTGGATGATGCTGGTCCACATTAGTGAGAGAGACTTTACTCAGTCTACTGATTCCAATGTTACTGTCTTCTAGAAAATTCCTCCTAGTTATCCACAGAAATCATGTTTTACTAGGTATCTGGCCATCACTTAGTCTGGGCATGTTGACACATACAATTAATCATCTCAGTTACTAACCCCATTCAGGGAAACTTTATTACCTAATTACCTCTCAAAGACCCACCTCCTAATCCTATCTCATTAAGAGTTAGGATCTCAACCTATGAACTTAAGAGGACTCAAACATCTATTCCACAACAGTAAAAAAATAAGAATGTATAATTACTATAGTTGAGAGTAATATTACTAATAGAATAACTGATTAGTTAATTTACACACAGACTTTTATAAACTAGTTTTACTAAAAACAAATTGGCATGGACACATCAAGCTGGCTAATGATTAATGATTAAACTCATACTCTTTTAAAATATGTTGAGCTTATATTTAGTGGGGAAAACTGTGTATTTAAGATAGACATGATGGAAGTATTTAAATATTAGTTTGAATATTAATTTCATTTAAATTTAATTTTTAATTTACATTTCAGAAATTGCATTTAAAAAATAACAGCCAATCACAGTAAATAGTCTCATGATAAGCATTATTCAGCTTCAGATTTTTCTGCTGAAGTTAACAATACATGCAAATAATAATAATTATGATAAATTTGTAGATATGAGTCTGTACTGTATAAATAATTACTTTTCTAAGATATTGCATGAATTTTGTTATGACTTTTGCTAACCAACTTCTCAAAACAATACATAAATGTTTGCTCTTGCAGGGATGCTCTAATTTAACCTTTTGTGTTTATAAAGTCTTGACCCTTCATCACCACCAGTTCCCTGAACGGAGTCACCCTGAGCATACCTAGGCCCAATCACCTACTATTCTTGATTCATAGATAATCAACGGGATCATGCACTTTGTCTAGGGCCACTCTTTGAAAATCTCCCTTCTTTCCTATACTCCTGCATCTGCAAATACCTAGGTCTCTTTCTCTTCTTCTTCTTTCTTTCACATCTTCTTCTTATGAGCACCATCCTCATGTTTACAGGGCCTGAAAATTGTGCAGGCCACCTCCAGGACCAAGGAAGGAAGAGAAGTCATGTATTCAGAGAAAAGTAAAGACTCTGTCCCTTGGTGGACGAATCACTTTACACATTATACAAGTTTCTTCAATTCATTCCTATGATGTTTTCAGATGGAAGAAAATTCTATTGGCTGCCTTGATCATTGCTGCCAATTTGCCTGGGGTTCATATGTATATATGAACTGTTTATGGCTTGAAAGGAAGCAGAACACCAAAAAAAAAAAAAAAATTCAGTGGCACATATTTATTACTAGTTCCTCATTTACAAAGTAACCATGTTAATTTATATGTTTATAATTAAATATAATTAACACATTTTAGGAAATGCTCTGGAAAATTATAGGAATTTTAAGAATGTTTTGCTCACATTTTATTCTAACTATATCCTACAGTTTTAATGAACTTTTAAGTTTCTGGAATGTGCATTTCTAATAATAGAACCTATCAAAAATGAAATTTTAGTAAGTCAACACTGAAATATTTAGGCTTCTCTGGTTCCTGAGACCACACAAGGAAGCCAGCATCCCACTGTGATGCCCAAGTTAGATCCACTAGTGAGTATCAGAAATATAGGGAGAAAAAGGAGAGATAAAGTGATGTTAAAATATGTGCTTCGGCCTGGTATGGTGGCACAATCTGTAATCTTAGTACTTGGGAGGCTGAGACAGAAGGATTACAGGTTTGAAGCTAACCTCAGCAACTTAACAATACCCTGTTTCAAACTATAAAATAAAAATAGGACTGAGATAGCTCAGATGTAGAATGCCCTGGGTTCAAATGCTAGTACCCAAAAAAAGAAAAGAAAACAAAACAAAACAAAAAACAAGCAAAAAAAAGTATTTTTTTTGCTTCTTTGTCCTGCAGAATTGGGAAAAGTGTGGACTTTGAAGATGAGCTAAGGAAACAAATAAACAAAAAGGCTTTCATCTATTTCCTTATCTTTAAAACTGATGATAATTATGTCTATTCTTTAGGGTTGAAAAGGACCTAAGACTGTGCCTCTCACTCCCTAGGCACGTTATGGGTCGGTCAACACAGCAGCCTGTACTTCCCACACTAATGGTAGCTTTTTAATTTGCCTCATTCAAAACCCCATAGAATGTGCCATCTTTATTTCCTTCCTTGAACTCCCTTTCCCACCATAAACTCTTTAATTGGAACCATAAAGGAACTTTTTTTTTTTTTTTTTTTTTTTGCGGTACTGGGGATTGAACTCAGGGGCATTCTACCTCTGAGCTATACCCCCAGCCCTATTTTTTATTCTTTATTTTGAAACCGAATCTCACTAAGTTGCAGAGTGCCTCACTAGGTAGCTGAGGCTGGCCGCGAACCCGGATCCTCCGGTCTCAGCCTCCCGAATGCTGGGATTACAAGCGTGCGCCACCACGCCCGGCTCATAAAGGAACTTATATGTCAGGCCTATTACACTACACTAAATAAAACAATTTTATTTTTTAAAAAAATGTAATTGGTAAATTTCTTGAGGTCTGAAGATTTCTTCTGATGTTCTGATGATGTGATTTTGGTGGAAATTGGAGCAATGTGCTAAGTGATTTTTTAATCATGAGGATGATTATTCTGAATAAACAGGAATGTAACTGGCCTGGGGGGATGTTTTGTGACCAAAGTACACACATGCCTGAATTCAGCATCAGAAGATGGTCAGTGACAGAACTTCTTGCCTGTGTATAGTACTTTGTGCATGTGGAACATCAGTTTGATAAGGTTTTCTTCCTTTTCATGTTTTCTAAAGTGGACACAACACTATAATAGGTTTTTAGGAGTATAGGGTTTCAGTGCTGTGATTAATTATTTGAAGATTAAAAGATGGTAAGTAACCTAACAGTGGAGACATGCTTTAAAAATGAAGGAGGCATATACATGAACATTACTGTGTCCACTATATAGAAAGCCACAGGTGTGTGTGTATGTGTGTGTGTGTGTGTGTGTGTGTGTGTGTGTGTGTGTGTACATGTGTTGTCTCACTCTGGGTGGCTTTAAACTTACCTTAAACTTCCCAAAATACTCAGGGTGCTACTATTAGAAATTGGTGAAACCAGAAACCTACCAGAGTATATATAATAACTTAATATGTTATAATGAAGGTATTCTTCCCTGAGAAATGAAAGATTATTTAACAAATTGTATTGGTCCAATAAGAAAGCTATTTAAAACAATGGCCAATTTATTTACTCACTGAGGAACAGATGTGTCATTGTTGACAACTCAACATCTTTTGAACACTGTATTATGTTTGGAGAATTTTCTACCTTATAAATTCTACCTTTTCAAATTGTGTATTTGAAAGTCTTAGTTAAAGGTAGATTGAAAGTTATCATCTAGGCTTCAAAACCTAAACCTATCAGTTTGAGACAGGTTATAAGTTAATAAGTGAATTTGGACTTGGATTCTTCCTAGAGATGTGGCAGGAATAATAGACTATTTCTGTGTTTCCAGTCAAGATTTATGATTGTTATCTCACCCTTCCTACCAAAAAACTTGTAGTTGGAGTGAAGAATTACTTCTTAAAAATTAGGCTTTAAATCCCATATAAACAATAAAGATGAATCTCTGTTGTATAAGGAAAAGGCATTACAACCTTAAAAGAAATGGATGAAGCTGGTCACAGACCCGTATGCCTGTAATCCCAGTACTTGGAAGGCTGAGACAGGAGGATCACAGGCTCAAGGTCAGCCTCAGCAATTTAGTGATACCCTTAAAAACTTAGTGAGACACTAAAATAGGGCTGAAGTATAGCTCAGAGGTAGAATGCCCTTGGGTTCATACCAAAAAAAAAGTAAGAAAGAAAGAAGGAAAGGAAGAAAAAAGAGAGAAAGAAAGAAATCAGAAAAAGAAAATCAATACATGAACATTAAAATTGTTTTTTATCGTCTCTATAAATAAAATATATAATGTGGACTAGACTAATACCTTATTATATAATAAGCTCACATACCACCTATGGCAGCACAAAGATTAAGGTAATGAAAAGCTTGAGTTAAATAGCAAAGGGATGAGAAAAAGGATTTATAAGAAAAATGCAAATGCATAATAACCATTTGAGTAAAATGTTCAAACTCATTGGAAGCAAAAGAAATTTAAATAAAAGCTATGATAAAACATAATTTCTTGCCCGTCAAATCAGTAGTAATTTTCATTCCACTAGAAATACCTGTACGTTAATAGAAGATTGGCACACTCCTAACTGGTGGACGGAATACAAATCAAAGCACTCTTGCTTGGAAACAATTTGGAAATATATATCAAATATTAATATTTTATAACCTAGAAATTCTCCTTCTAGGAACATTTAAAAGAAATAATATTAAATATTCACAAGGATTTATAGATAGGATGCTCATTGAAGCGTGGAAGTCACTTAAATACCTAGGAATATTGAAACAGTTCAGAACATTATAGATGATTCACATAAGTGAATATTACAGAATTGCTAAAATTACGTTTCTGAAAAGTTTTAATAACATGAAAAATACCTACATTATGCTTGAAATGAGAATTAAGGTAACAAAATTATGTCGATAGTCTGAGCTCGATTATACAGAGAAAAAGGTGGGAAGGAAGGTAGCAATCAGTGTTTCTGGGGCTGATTTGACTCATATTCTTTTGTCGTTTAGATATTTATACTTACAAATAATTTTTGGATAATTACAATTGAGGTTCTCTTAAGTAGATCCATAAGATAAGTGCTTTGACTAAATTTGGTTCAAAAATGAAATTTAAAACAAAATGAAATAGTCCTTGCTGGGAACAACTTGTTTGATGGAAAAATTTGTTTTTCATTTTTCCACTGGCAAGATCATTTATTTTAAACAATCCCATTTATTTTAAACAATCCCTTATCTTGTTCCCTGCTTCTTATGTGTTCATGTCTAAATCCCTTTTAGATTTAGATGGCTGCTTTTTAAGGTTTTCCATAATTCTCTCCTACCCCAAATGATTTATTTTAACTCTGCCTCTATTTTTTTAGTGTTCTGGTCAACTATAATTGACCATGTATCTTAGAGGAAAGAAGATTTATTTTCTTATGTTTTGGGGTGCAGTTCACGTGAGTCCCAGGACCACAGATCTCAGAGAATGGGATGGAAAGTGGGGAGGTGGAGGGAGACAGAGAGAGGGAGAGGGAGAGGGAGAGGGAAAGGGAGAGGGAATGGGAGAGAGAGAGGGAGAGGGAGAGAGAGAGAGAGAGAGAGAGAGAGCACATGGGCTGTGCTCCTTACATCAGAGGCCAGAAGCAAGAACGCCATCAAAGGGAGGAGAAACCATATATAATCCCTAAGTCCACACCCCCAGGGACCCATCTTCTTCAGCCATATCCTACCGGTCTGGGTCACCACCCAGGTAATTCCATCGTAAAAGAATTCCACTGCTGGAATCACAACTGTCATGACTAAACTACATCAGCTCCAAACACTAATTTATGGGCTCTTCAAGGGGCCATTCTATATATAATCATAACACCTAGATTCCAATATGCATTGAAATCACCCTTGAAATTTTGTACTTGCTTGTAAGATGTGCATGTTTACACACACACACACACACACACACACACACACACACACACACACACACCCCTGTGTGTGTACGCATGATTCCTTGGGCTACCCACTCACCAGTTTTGAGAGAAATCATACTGTTCAATCACTCATTCATTCAATAAACACTTGGCCATCTACTAAAGACCAGGTGCTGTGTTTCTGGGGGTACTAAGTTACAAAGGTTAAAGAACCTATTCCCATGGGATTCTTTTGTCTAAAGGAACTTATTTAACAATAATCTTTCAGGGTCATGAGGTAAGTGGACTGTTTGCATATTTTAAGCCCTAGTCTTAGAATTTAATTTCAGTTATAAAACTACCAGTTGAGCCAAATTAACCTGGTACCTTGGAAGAAAGGAAGACTTCATGAATTCTAGAGTTCTCTCATTACTCCCTTGACCCACAATATTTATAAGAAACAAAACTACATAAAATGTGTTATTGCATCTGCTAGGAAGAAAGTGCTGTTGAGAGAGGGCTTTATTCCTTTATGACAGAATGTCTTATCTAATAAAGTGTACGTGCAAGGTTTATTTTATAATTTATTCCTAAAGAAAGTTCATTTGTTTTTGTTTGTTTATTTATTTGTACTAGGGATTGAACCCAGAGGCATTCTTCTTTCACGTTATACCCCCAGCGTTATTTTTTATTTTATTATTATTTTTTTTTATTTTGAAACAGGGTCTTGCTAAGTTGCTGAGTCTGTCCTCAAACCTAAGTTCCTTGTGTCTCAGTCTCCCAGGTACTAGGATTACAGGCTTATACCACCTTATCTGGAAGAATTTTTCCCCCCTTTTGAGGCATTAGTTTGCTTCCTTTTCTCTGATAAAGGTGAGGACATGCACATTATGTTTCTCTTTTTGCCTTGAATACCAAAGAAGATCAGTGCCATATTCTTCATTGCATTGACGTCTACAAGTATTAATATGCTTGCATTCACACTATTTTTAGATATTGATTTTTAAAATTCATAATTTTGTTGCTCTCTTTTATTTCCTCTACCTTCTTGTATGAGACCTCCTTGCCCCAGGGTGTAGCCCACCCTTGAAACTACCTATATTGGATCCCTTGCAGGGGTGGAAAGGCTTTGCCCCTTTTTTCCCAAGGGAGGATGCTGAGGACCATCCCAGTTCAACTTCTTTCCCAACCCAACCCTGTCATTCACCCTAACGTATCTTGTTCATTCAAATTCACTCTTAGCATCTGTTTCCCAGGAAATCATACCTATAATAACTAGATTAAGACAATAGCAAGAAAAACAAACCTTGTTCTCTTGTGAGCTAACCATGGTCTCCCCTTAACATTTTTGGAGGACCGTGCTTCAGGCACCTAACTCCATCCCACCAGCTATAGCTTAAAGCTTCCATCCCACCACTCATAGCACCACACTGAGACCAAGCTTCCAGCACAGAAACCATGGTCTAGTGAGTGCAATGTTTCACAGAATTCCATAATTGTGCCTCCTGTTTCAAATCTCTTTTCAATCTCTTCTTTTTTTCTCGTTCGATTTCAATGTCTTGTATGTTGATCTCCAAGGACTGTGTAAAATGATAGGAATCATTCTGATAGCTGTTCAGTTTCTGAGAAACTTTCTAAATTAACTTCTAAAAATTAAATTAAGCCTAAATGTTAATCCAGGCAGATGTGAATACATATTCTAAAAAGTAAAAGAGGACAAGCATGGCGAATGCCTATAGTCCCAGTATGTGAGAGGCTGAAACAGGAGGATCACAGGTTTGAGGCCAGCCTTGGCAATTTAGAATCTCAACAACTTAGTGAGACCCTATTTCCAAATTTAAAAGAAATAAATAAAATAAGGCTGAAGGAATAGCTCAGAGGTAGAATGTCTCTGAGTTCAATCCCAAGCACCACAAAAATAAATAGATAAATAAATAAGTAAATGAAGTAAGGAAAAGAAAAAAGTACAGAAAGGGAGTCTTTTATGAGCAAATAAACTTAGGAAATTTTGTGCCCTAATCTCTTCTTCCAAATTCACAAATTCTTTGGGCTTATGAGAATTTCACAAGCAAGCAAATGCAAACTAACAAAACATGCTTAGCTTGGCTCAAGTCAGGGTTTCCCAAATGTATTTAATCAAAGGATAAATGGATCACACCCACACTGTGGAACTTTCTCATTGTCTCTGACTGAGGAACAAAATAAAACTCATCAGCTTGGTTTGTTTCTCTACAGAGAAGGCTTTTCTCAATTATTATATAACCCAACAGATTAGAGCCAATAATGAAAACCTCAGACAATAGCACTGGTTTCCATGAGAAAGGCTCATCACCTTTCAGGATGTACTTTTACATAGATGTTAAGGTGTGGATTCTAGTGACACTTTTATTATAGACTGATATTATATTTTTAGGTTTGAAATGTGTTAGCTGCAAAAACTATAAGAAAAAAAGTGACTCAACTTTGTGTAGAACATTAAAAAGTAACATTCATGATATGAGGGAGAAATTAAAGCTGATTTCAGAAATATAAGCTAAAATTTTAAAATATAAGTAATATTATAAAAGAATAAAACCTGACAGTAAGAATAAAATTAAGTAATAATGCCAACTTACTGATGCCAACCTGTTTTTGTTTCTATGAGAAAAACAAAGATTATCTGTTTTTATAAAAAAGTTGTAAAAAAGTGAATACTAGGTACTAAATTAAAAACACTTCAAATTACTCATAAAAAGAATTTCTTTCTTTTCAATAAATTTTCTAGTAGTTATGTTTTAAAAGATTTTTTTCTAAAAAATCCTTTTGGTTTTTTTTCACCCTTTTCAATGAATTTCAAGTTCATTCATGTAAGCATAAAGCATAATATAAAATTATGAAGCTTGGGAATTATAACATGTATTGTATTTATATGTAACTTTCATTCTAAAAGTTGCCACAAAGGCTGAATTGTAAACTTTAAATGTGCATGAAATCTTCTATATTTTTAAATATGTCTGATGGATTTAATTTTTCTTGACTATTAAAGTTTGCCTATTGCTATGAAAAAAGAAAAGAAAAAACAACTGCCAATTCCAGATTCATATCACCTGAGTTTAAATTACTTCTCCACAATTACAAGCTATGTGTCTTTGAGCAAATCAATCTAATCTCTCTGAAGCTCAGTTTCCTCATTTATGAAATGATTATAATGGTAATAATACCTACTCAGAGCATCATTATAGAGATAGAGCAATCTACATGAAATGACTCACACATTCTCAAGCACGCAATTCAGTCTAAACTTAAAGACCTCTTTCTCCCTCCTTCTCTCTCTACTGCTTATCTCCATTTTCCTCTTTCATGGTATCTTCCTCTTTCCCTCTCTCATTACACACACACACACACACATACACACACTATTTTTCATGCTAACATTATACTGAATGTTGCATGCCTTATTATTGTTCTGTCTTCACACTGGAACCTACTGTTTTGTTTCGGAAAGGACTCTTTCTTGGGAATCAGGCTATCTGAACTCCAGACCTAATTCTGGAATGCATCAGTTGAGAGGTCCTGGCCAAATCAATTCTCCTTTCAAGATTGCATTTTCTTTACCTATATAAAATGCGTACAAGATGTAAAAGGTTTTCTCTAGTACCCAAATTTAAAAATCTATTTTAAGAAGTTCAAAAACCAGATTCCAGTCTAAGTGGCATTTCATTGTCAGGAATGAGTATTCTTTGTTTTCCTGTGCTGCATGGAGCCTCCTCATATTGCAGCAGTTTATACTTTCTGCAAGTTGTTGCTGCAGCAGACCAGAATGTTAGAGTCAGAGTAAGATGATCTTACAGGATATCTCAGACATTGAAGTATTAAAGTTACATATACTACAGATTGCTGTGGGCTTAGAGATGAGGTCATCTAGTGTAGAGTGAGGGCATGATTGGAGTCACAAGACACAAACTAGCCTCTTGGTTATATGATTATTCATTTGTTTGAACTCTCCCTGCCACAGTTTCCTTGTCTGTAGATAAATAATTCTATAGATAGATAACTATCTATAGATAACTCTACGGAGACAGATTTTCCTATAGAGTTATTGTAGCATGATATGAGTAGCACACATAAAATGGGGTTTATTTTATAGTGAGCACTTACCACATGTATACTCTTGTCATTGCTAGATAATCCAGTAAGTTCACAGATGAGAAAATTGAGATTCAGATTAAAATGTCCCGCTTGGAAGTCACAGAAATAATTAATGATAGAGCTGTGAATAGATTTAGCTTTTAAACCTGATTTTTAGCTCCTTTTTCCCTAGCAATTGCATTCCAGTAAGAATGGCTGTAAAACCAATCTTTTTTTTTTTTTTTTTTTGCAGTACTGGGGATTGAACTCGGGCATTCTATCTCCGAGTTATACCCCCAGCCCTATTTTTAATTCTTTATTTTGAAACAAGGTCTCACTAAGTTGTGGAGTGCCTCACTAGGTAGCTGAGGCTGACCATGAACCTGGATCCTCTGGTCTCAACCTCCAAATGCTGGGATTACAAGTGTGCGCCACCATGCCTGACTCAGTAAAACCAATCTTAATTGCTTTTGCCATCCATTTTGATTAATCCCACAAAAGCCCTAAATCACATTGGTTTAGTTTTCAAAGTGAATTAATATTATTTTTATTTTTGTGGTACTGGTGATTGAACTCAGGGGCATTCTACCTCCAAACTACACCTCCAGCCTTATTTTTTGTTCTTTATTTTGAAACAGGATAACATTAAATTGCAATGGGCCTCACTAAGTAGCTGAGACTGGCCACCAATCTGTGATCGATCTTCCTGTCTCAGTCTCCCAAGTACTGCAATTACAAGTGTGCGCCATCACGCCCAGTTTGTGAATTAATATGTTGAAAGAAAATCTTCTGACTCAGTGATTTTTCTGGTAAGAAAGAATTAACAGAAAGTTTCTATAATGATGAAATACCAAAAATAAACCTTAAGCCAATTCTGAATATATTTATTAATTATTATATAAATGAAAAAATGCATAATGTTGAGTTCTAAACTGTGTTAGAGAAAAATGTGTTCCTCTCCCCATTCTTGGTTTTCAACTAGGAGATTCTTTACCAGAGCTTATTTAATATGAAAAGACATTTATTTGAAACTTTCTATATTTAAGTTAATATTTTTGTGGAGGAGAAAAAAATGGTGAGCCAGACAGGTAAATTCTGTGTTCATAGATCTAAGTAGAGATTAGCAAACTATGGCCTCAGTCCAAATATGGCCTGTTTTTGAAAATAAAGTTTAACTAGAATACAGTCATGCTAATTCACTTCTGTTTTCTCTGTGTATATTTTTGCATTATAATAGTAGAATTAGAAGCTATAAGAGACTCCTTAGAACTTGAAAACTAAAATATTAACTATCTAGCCTGTTACACAAAACATTTGTTGATTTCTGATTTAATAGAATGAACTTTCAATAAACAAACAAAAAACAGGATAATTCCAGATACCAGGAATAAAAGAGACATCGGGGAACAACAACACATTTGGGTGGTTATGGAATGTTTTTCTGAGGTGGAGACTTTTGATCTGAGGCCAGAGCCACAAGAAGCTGTGAATCCTGTCAAGAACCAAGTGGCAGACTGTTTCTGGAAACAGGGCCAGCAGGCACAAAGGTCAATCAAGAACCAAGGTGATTAGATTGTAAATGAGGTCAAGGGCAATGAGAGAGACAAGGTCAAAGATCAGGGATAGAGACATGGATCCCTACTTGAGGAAGGGTGGCACTTCACCAGGAAGCCTGGGGAGAGCTTGACATGCTAGGCCACTTTTTTTTTTTTTTTTTTTATTGATCAGCATTAAGGAATAGCCCTTCCTCCCTCCCTCCCTCCCTTCCTTCCTTCCTTCCTTCCTTCCTTCCTTCCTTCCTTCCTTCCTTCCTTCCTTCCTTCCTTCCCTTTGTGTTTTATTTTTGTTTTTGTGACTGGGGATTGAACCCAGGGGCATTCTACCTCTGAGCTACACCCCAGCCCTCTTTTATTTTTTATTTTGAAACAAGTTCTCACTAAGTTGCTGAAGGATTTGCTAAGTTGCTGAGGTTGGCCCTGAACCTGCTATCCTTCTGTCTCAGGCTCCCAAGTACTGGGATTACAAGAGTGTGCCACCACACTCAGCCTCTTCTTTCTTCTTCTCTCTTCCATGTATCCTGTAAGGGTGTAGGGCAAGGAGCCCTTTTTCTGGATGGACAAAGTTTACATATTTTGTCTTCTTATTTCTCTTGCTCCTGAGTGGAAAACTCTGGGTACTTCTGGTCCAGAAACTTAGCTTCTGAGAGGGGCATAGCAGTTTCATCTTACTTTACAACCAGTTTTTCCTTGTGTGTGTATGTCATACTAGGGATTGAATCCAGGGGCTTTCTCTCTCTGAGCTACACCCCCAGCCCTATTTTTATTTATTTATTTATTTATATATTTATATATTTATTTATGTATATATTTATGTATATATTTATTTATTGAAACAGAGTTTCCCTAGGTTGCTGATAATTGGTCTAGATAATTCAGAATTATCCAAGTATTTGTCTGAATAATCCTTAAAGACGACCTCCCTGAGTGTAAGTATCCTTATAGTCATTGTGCTTTTATCCAAGCACCCTGTGTTAGTCAGCCTTCCACTGCTATGATGAAATGCCTGAGATGATCAACTTATAGGGAGGAAAGGTTTACTCTGCCTTGCAGTTTCAGAGGTTTCAGTTTATGGTCACGTGGCTCTGTTGTTTTGGGGCCTCTATTTAGGCAAAACATGATGATGGGGTGTGTGATGTGGCAAAGCTGTTACCTTACCTCACGATAGCCAGAAAGCAAAGGGGGAAAGAGAGAGGGGTTTCAATATCCCCTCAAGAACATTCTCCCCAGTGACCCAACTTCCTTAGATTCCACCACCTCCTAAGAGTGCTACAAGCTAGTGACCAAGCCTTTAGCATGTGACCTTTGAGAGGCATTAAAGACCCAAACCATAATACATTCTAGTTGTTTTAGTCATATAATCATCATGATATTCTTACTGTTAGAATGAACATCATTGATAATTCTTTTTTGGTACTGGGGATTGAACCCAGGGGCATTCTATCTCTGAGCTACACTCCTAGCCCTATTTTTTACTCTTTATTTTTTAAACAGGGTCTCACTAAATTGGAAGGCCTAAGTAAGTAGCTGAGTCTGGCTGTGAACCTGCGATCATCCTGTTTTAGACTTCCAAGTACTGGGATTACAAGCATGTGTCACCACTCTCAGCCTATCATTGATAATTTTGAAAAATAAATTATTATAACTAATAATTATTATTAACAATTTGAAGGGCATTTAAGATCCAGACCATAACACATTCCTAAGTTGCTTTAATCATATAATCACCATGACACTTTTACTATTAGCAATATCATTGATAGTAGTGAAAAATAAATTATTATAATGGCTAATTATTATTAACTGACACAACTGAATTTTGAGGTAGTGCTGGGATCTCATTCAAGCCATCCAGTTTCAGAGCCATGCAATTAAGAGGCCATCCTCAGGGCCATGCTGGTGGTCCTTACGGAATGGGCTTGGCAGTCACATGAATCTAGATTCCATCCTGAGATCTGTTTCTCATGGGTGGAATAATTCTGAACATCTGATTTACTTAGCTATGATATCCTGCTAAAGCTGCAGATGCAACACACAATTCAAATACAGGACTGTTTGAAGTGCTAAATGAGCTAAAATTAGGAAAACGTCACATATAGCATCTCCCCATCCTGGGCACCCTGTCAGAAGCGATCATTCCCATAGTTGCTGCATCTCCAGGCAGTAGAGCTACCACTAGTATTTCTGCTTTGCACTCATCTGGGAGTAGAATAGCAATATGTTAATTGCCTGATCAAATTTGGTTTGAATATCTAACATGGAACCAAAATTTTCCTTTAAATTTTTTTTTTCTAATTTCAGACTCAGAAGTTGAGGAGTCATGGAAATTAGTTTATCACAGTTCTAATGGCCATGTGAAACCACAGCTGGGCCGTGGCCAGGTGGGTATGAGGCAAACAGGTGGGTCTGTGGCTGACACACCATTCTTGAAAAGGCTTAGAGAAGCCAGAGCAAAAGCGGGGTGTTGTAATATGACTGTGTTGTAAGAGCTTTATTTTCAATGACTTGGATTCACTCTTCCCTTGGTGAATACTGTAAGCTTTATGTAGTCTGAAGGTAAGAAATTCTAATCAGTTATATTCAAGATAATAATCTCATCCTAGCTTATCACAGCTATTGTTTGTAGTTACTGTTCTGTGCTTGGAGTACGAAGTTCCAATGGACAGCAACCCTGTTCAAATATTGTCTGTTTTTGCTTGGATGTTTTACCTTTTATATTGGGTTACCTGATAGAATAGGACTTAAATCAACCTCCTAGCCAGATCATTCCCTAGCTCTTAACTTTGCTCCTAATTCTTGCAAAACTCCCATAAGATATCATTTGGGTATCCGAGATTCAGGACGTTTAGTTACTTGTGTGGACTGTACTTGCAAGGCACCCCAGTTTAGGGTTCAAGTTCTCTGCTTCCTAAACCCGTACCTTTTCTCCATGCCATGCTTCCCTATATTTGCAGACAATGAATTATAAGCATCTCCATCTACCAGCACAAGTGTAAATTTATCTAAAATATGCTATTTGAGTCCTCTTTGGGCTGATCAAAATTTCTATTTGTATTTTTACACTACATTTCTCAGAGATAGAAAAAATGAATCTGAACATGTTTCCAATTCTCTGCTTTCCACCTCACCTAAAAACACTCCTGTGGCCATACCCTCTTGAGAGTCAGTGTGAGAAATTCAAAGATGTTATTCAGTCTTAACACCGAAACATTTTGTGCATTCGATCACAACTTCTGCAGATTTAATAGAAAAAAAAATTATCTTAGACAGCTTTTGTCAGCAACCAACTATTTTCTCAACCAGGTGCTTCAGTGAGAAAGAAAAAGGTATAATTTCACAAACTTTGACCTTGTGTCCAAAGGGCTATTATTGTTGGTTTTCTAAGATCAGGTAAGGGCATTGACTTGGAATAAAGATTATAATTTACAAGACCAAGTTTTATCTTCTTCCAAATGTTAATTTCTCTTGGCTATTTCTCTCAAGTGGACGAAAAGATGTGGTGAATTTGCTGTTGAAATTTATTTAACAAGAAGTAAATATGAATTATTTTTTGTGTATATGTACATACATGCATATAAATGTATGTATATACATATATGAATAAAATAAATAAATAAATAAATAAATTAGAAAAATAAAGAAATGTTGAATAGTTTGAAAAAAAAGAAATGCCAAGAAAATTACCTGTACCATTTAAGAAAAAATGTAAATATTTATGTCCATTTTGAAAACTATACAACTGATAAATCACAGAGGGTGATTCTATTCCTTCATTGTGGAATTTTTAGCAAATTGAGACTCTGAGCATGAAAGCATAGAATGATGTCTGCCTGGTTAAGTTGTGGTTTTTGCTTAGAAAGAGGATTCTCCATAGTACCAATCTTGGACCATTCGGAGAGTGTCAGTTATGTGCAGAACTCCAACATATACCCTAGGAAGTTCTACCTCTAAAGCAACACAATGGTGGAGGGATAAAACTTATACCAACTTTTATGAAAACTCTAGTGGACACCTGGAGACTTTTGACCTCTCAGAGTCTATTTTGCTTCCTGACTTCCCACTGAGGAACTCATCTTCCCATTCTATAAAGTCTTGCTGGGACTGTCAATCAAGATGCCACTTTGCCCTTGACAAATTGATCACATGAGTTCAAACTAAGATTAGCTACTATGGTTCCCAGAAAGTGTATCTTGAGCCATGTGATCCAAAGATAGATGCCTTAGGCAGATACTGCAGGAAAATTCATTGTTTTCTACTGTATACTACCCAATGACTGCTCTTTCTAAAGAATGGTTTTCACCTGATCCTTTGATTTTGTGAGAAACATCAAATTTTCAATGTACTACATTCAGTCTCTTTTTGTTCTCTAACTCTATTTCATTTTAATTAGTCAGATTTGGTTTAATTAGTCAGATTATAATTTAAAAAAATGAAAGGACTAATCTTAAAGAAAAATCACAATACTAGTATTTTGCACTATGAAAAAGAAATAATATAGTATTAGAATACTATATTATTATATTAGTTTTTATTTTTCATCCCTCAGTTCTTGGAAGATTTTCAGGAAATTACTCTTTAAAAATTTCTGTGAGACTAACTTGGGTGCTAGACATGAATCTGCTAAGTTTAAAGGTTTTGAGGGAGAAGATAGAATTAGGCTGAAAGTTACTGATAGGGGGCTTATCTGGATGCTTTTAAAGAATATATTAATATTAAGAAGATAGTAGCATATAAATTTATTTTGTTTTGTTGTAGCTCATATGTACACTTTTGTCTTTTATACCTAACCCACCATTTAATTATTTAATGCTTAAGTTTTTAAATTTTATAACTGAGTAAGTTATCACCTTGATTTGTAAGTATTCTTATAATTATAGAAAATATATAGAAATATAAATCCCCAGATGAAAAAATTTCATTGATGTGGAATTTGGGGAGACCTGAAATATATTGCAAGTCTTAAATGCATTTTTTTAACAAACCATATAAAAAAATTGAGCCATGTTTGTTAGCTTACCTTTTCTGTATTTCACTGACAGGTGTGATTTGGGGTGAATTACCATTGTTTTTCTTTTCTCACTTAAAGTCATCAGAGCTCACATGGCGTGTGAGTTTCTTTTTTCAAAAAATAAGGATTTAATGGTTGAAGATGCTGGGAATTCATAATGGTATAATTCCACAGATACTGACACTTCTGAGGGTGCTATTGCTTGAAGGTTTTTGTCTTCTACAAATTTCCTATTGAAATTTACACATCAGTACAACAGTGTTGGGAGCTGTGGCCTTTCGATACATTAGGTCATAAGGCCTTCATGAATAGGTCAATGCCACTGTAAAACAGTCTTGTAGATGTGGGTTCTCCCTCTCCTGCTCTTCTGACAGGTGAGGACAGAATTTGGCACTGCTTGTTATTTCTACCTTCCTTCAAGAAAACCCTCATCAGATGCTTGGTCTTGGACTTCCAGTGTCTAGAACAATGAGATAATCAATTTCTGTTCTGCTGCAATAGTATGAATCAGACTGAGACAAAAGTTTTGCATTTCAAAAAACTTCTATGGGTGACATAATAAACTCCTAACTCTAGATAATCACATGATATTGTTTTTATCAACCTCCCAATTTTACCCTCATAACAATTTTAAGACATAACCCTATTTGATTTTTATTTTAGGAATGAAGAAACCAAGGCTAAGAGTTTAAGAGAGGTAAGTATAGGAAATGTAGGAGCTCAGATTAGACTCTTTGCATCTGGGCACTAGAATGCCTATTGTTTACATTATAGAACGCTGCCTTTCTTAAATCCCTCTTAGATCAGGCTGGCTCTGCCCAACCTCTCAGCAGCTTAGGTTGACAGCCTTCCTTCTATTCCTCTCTGTCAATCATCCCCTTCATAATTTTCAATTCATTGTACAGGTGAAAAGAAAGTAGATTCCTGTTTCAGAGACCTTTAGCTAAAACTGTTCCATTCCCTTTTAAAATGCTATTTGTTTAAGGTGAGAGAGCAGAAACACACATTTAGCAAACCTCCAGTCTTCAAACTAACAGAAACCAAAGAGGAGATGAGAAATAAAAATATCAACTTAAAATTGCAATGAGCCATAACATTTCAAGATTGGAAGGGACCTTAAGAAGCACCAAGGTTCAATCCTGGTATTTCTGAAGTTACACTCTGCCATCAGCTGCTAATATCATTTCAGAAAATTGTGTGCTACATTATCACAGTGAAGACTTAGCCAGCATTTCTCATTTGTACCAGACACTATTCTAAGTGAATTATGGATATAGTCATACCCCATAGTCATAGCCCATATGTGATACATAGTCATAGAGCCATAACCTATATTAATTCATATGAAACCTGTGTAGTCTCCAAAATAACTGAGTTTTTTTTAAATAAAATTATTCTATTTTATAGATGAGAAATCTTAAATGTAGACTTATTCCACTTCTTTAAAATCACATAGCTAGTAAATGGCAGTTGGAATATGAGCACAGGGATTATGGCTCCAAGACCACTACATTACATCTCCTGGTGGACTCGGGGAATAGGCCACTCACCCGCTACAAGGATCATTGCACTGCTCAGGCACCAAAAAAATGACTTTGTGAATGTTCTTTTCATTATCTCTTCCAATTTTTGTCTGTTTTATGGCAAAGCTATGGGATTTTTAAAACGTATTTTGTTTGAGGGTAATTTCTGACCTCAATTAGTTGTAATAGTTTTCCAACGATGTCTTCTGAAATTTCTAGGGTTCCAATCATAACATCTACAAATAAGGACACTTTTTCTTCCTTCATTCCAATTGCTATGCCTCATACCAATTTCCTGTTTTATCAGATTAGGTATAATGTAGGTCATCTTAAAAATGAGTTAGAATGATGAAAGGGTTGTGGAAATTCAGAGTCACCAGAAGCAGTTAAGAAGCTTTTCAGGTATAATGTAATAATGGTCTGGACTAGAATGATGACATGGGGGAATCAATATCTATTAGAGAAGAATTTTATACAAAAAATTGGCTGAACTTGGGGATATGGGCTGTGAAACACTAAAAGTTTTCAAATCTGAAGTATTCAAGTGTAATTGATAAGGATCAGGAAATTGACTCTATTTTAAGTTGAATTCCACTGATCTATTCATCTGGAACAAATAGATTAGAAGGAAATAATTAGAATTTTTAGTTTATCAATAGTTCTAGGAATGCATATTTAATAGAAATATGTGTATACGTGTGTATATACATATACATATAAGCTCTTCCATAGTTAGACATTTAATACAACTACTTACAAGTCATGATATTTAAAGTTAACATAAACGCATAATGCTTATCCAATTTCAAATTAAGTTGAAAAGAAATACACTGACCCATGTAGTCTTTTAAAATACTGAGATAGATAATGCACTATTTAGAAAAATAACAGTCTACTTCAAAATATTTAGGGGTAGCTATTAAGGGTCCCAATCTTGGAGACTTTTAAAGTTTTCCAGAGTTGAGGTTAAGAATCTGCATTTTTATTTATCAGTCAAGGTAATTCTGATAAATCATTTCATAGACTAAGTTTTGAGAAACTTTGTCTAAGTTTTAGTTTGCACTAGCACTTGGATTTTGTGTATTCTGTTTGGTACACAGAACCCTAACATTCATATACCAAATTTCAGCACCTCCTAATGTTTCTCTGAAGAAGACATGCAGTTAAATTTTTCCATCTACTTGCCCATATGGTTCTGACTTCTGAACGTGCCCTGATTTGCTTACCAGATTAACAGGCAAGCATTTCTTCTACACTCTATACAGATTAAGGGGAGCCTTGATTTGCATCCCCAGGGTGGTAAGATCAGGGGTGGAATACACAGCCAGGTCACCTTGTCAGTGCTTATGGGACTGAACAAAAGGACCAGAGGGGAGGTAGGGTCCTTATCCAAAGAAGGAAACTTCCATGACATTCCCCAGGTTCTTGTCCCAACCAAAATAAAAAGCAAACTTTAAAAGTACTTATGCTGTTTCTAATTATTTTTCTTAGTTCCAAGAAGAAGCAGAATAATATTTAGTATGACCTACTTCATACTGTTAAAAATGGACACTGTATATGTCACAACATGTAGAAAGACAAAATCAGAATGTATGGAGCATCTGCAGACTTCCAAAAGTTAATCATAAAGAAAAAAGAGAAAGGATAGAAATTTGTGCACTTCAGCTAATATTAAGGAATGACGATCAGCCTGCTTCTGGAAACCTTGTCAGCCTTGACTTTCTGCCTTTGACTGTGTGAGTGTCAAAGAGCTTTGGACTAGTTTTGGTTTGGCCCTTGAAAGGCCAGGTGCACAGAATTCAACCACAGCACAGCATTAGAACAGCCAGTTTTAGGATTATAATAAACTAAGCAAATATAGCCCCGCCTCCCCCAAACAAGCTAACAAAAACACTGCAGGACAAGAAAAATGAAATGATCATCCTGAAGACAGACCTCAAAGAAGATATCTCAAGCTATGCCCATCGTCACTAGGATCTTTAGGGTAAGTTTGCATTTTCAGGACCTAATTAGAAGGATGCAACATTCATTTGAATGAAAAGTTTCCCAAACCTTGCTTGGAAGCAGTCTCAGCATATTGCCATGTATATAATGAGGAATAAATTTTTGCAATGTCTCTTTAGTTCTTTGCTTGTTCTAGTAAAAGAAAGGGGGAAGCCCCATCTCTCCTTATCCGTCCTGGGTGGTCCTGTTGTTCCTTCATAGTAGCAGAAAGGGTATAATTTTTTTCTTCTTTCAAAGATGCTAAGTGGAGGTTATTGCAGGTCTTTATTGTCCCTTGCATTCTTAGCAATGTCTCATTCCTACTAGTTTGTGCAAGAGCCCGACAGGGAACTTTCATTTTCTTTTCTTTTCTAAGTGTTGCCTTTCTTACTTTCCCTCTTGTTTCTTTTATTTCTACGGGCATCTTCATTTTCATTTTGCTAGGATGTTTATTTGAAAAAGAAGAAAGTAGCGTACTCCTTTAAAAGTACATCTCCTTCAAAGAATAGAAAGGAAAGAGATTAATACATTGAGAAAAAAAAGACATGAGTTGTGAAAGCCAGGACTCCAAAAAACCTCAATTGTAGGGGAAAGAGAAAGAGAGAAAGAACAGTAGATAGTGTGAAACAATTTAGGGCAGAACACTGAAAAACTCTATTCAGAAATGCACCAAATTGGATATTCCCTTTAGTGTGTCAGTCTCTTATTCTCAATTCTTATATCCCATCTCTTCTTCCTGATGCTCAGCCTGAAGTATTTCCTCTCATGAAAAGAATGGAGTTTTGTTTCTTTTTTTTTTTTTTAAACTCAAGAGCCTAATTAGGAACAAGGTTTTCTCTGCTTTCACTACTGCATTGTAAATTCAACTCCTCTTTTCTGCCCTATTTACAATGGAGGCATTTATAATAAAGAGCATCCCAGTAGGACACTGCCGCCATTGGTAGTATCGAAATGAGAACTGGAGAGGGAAAATAGACATAGGTTCAAGTACCACGGTGTCCTCTTTGTGTTTTTTGTCTAATGCAATAAGAGGCAGGCTTGTACCAAATTGGAACTCCACTAAGTGGATTGCAAAACATCTCAACAATTTAATGAGCCTCGAATTTAGTTGGAGAAAAAGATGCTCAGTTTCAAATTTTGACACTATTCTTGTTTGACACCATTCTTGTTGGCTACTTTTGTTTAGCTTTTGGGCTGGAGCAGAACTAGATACAGAGATGTCAGAGATGGCTGGGAGAAAAGAAACATTTTTCATGGGAGAGATACATAGAATATTAGTTTTAATCAAGCAAAACAGTGCTTAGTAAGCACATTTTTATGCCTTAGCATATGCAGTGCCATGCCCTGCTCTAAAATATTAAGGTAATCTTTGAGTCTTTTTTTCTTATTCATATCCTAATCCTCCAAAGCTCTCACCTTCTGTCATG
Organism: Graphiurus murinus; assembly: GCA_004027655.1. NCBI lineage: Eukaryota > Metazoa > Chordata > Mammalia > Rodentia > Gliridae > Graphiurus > Graphiurus murinus. The sequence goes on from PVLC010004284.1 coordinate 71,479, forward strand.
ATCGCAAATTACTGGGTATTGCAGAATCTACCCTCAAAATACCTCTGGGTTTGTTCCCATCTTTTCAACTCGAATTATTGTTTGCCTAGATTATCAATGTGTCTTGAGTGAGTGATCCCCCAGGCCCTAGATTTTTATTTTTTCAATTTAGTCTAGCCTCCATGCAACGTTATTTTTAAAAAATAAAATCTGATCAAACTGTTCATCTGATTAAAATGCAACAAAGGCCTTCAATTCTCTGTGATGTCCAAGCTTCTTAGCATTGCCTGTTAGGTCTTCCTGATTTTTCTCTATCCATCTGTCTAGTCTTCCTGGTGGAAACTGCCTGCCCCATCCTCTCAAAGCAATGCTTTCTCTATTTGACAGCTAAGTTGAGCTTCTTGTGTATTTCTGATCAGACAAAGGCTATAGTCTCTTTACCTGCAATATCTATGCTTTTCAAGCAGAGGGGAGGGGAGGGGAGAATTTCTATCCAGTCTTTAAAACTCAGACCTCATTCTTCTGTCAAAATTTCAATGACTTCTACAGCCAAATGCATAGCACTCTCCCTCTTCTGTAGCCACGTGTCAACTTGTTGTGACTCTTTGCTTATTTTCTTTTCTTGGAAAATAGTGTAATTTTCTTGAAAACAAGGTTTAAAATGCAACTCATGCAGAATTTGCCTCAATAATGTTTACTCATTTAAACTGATCTTGAGAGAGACTAAATCACATTTGAAGACTTCAGTTTTTCAGATAGGGAGGGAATGGAGGAAAGATAAAGGGATTGTATCAGAACCTCTAAATTAAGACTACCAAGTGACACGATGTCTTTGTTAATATGAGGCAACCAGGAAGGGTGTGGTGGTACATGCCTGTAATCCCAGAACTTGTGAGGATGAGACAGGAGGATCAGAGGCTTGAGACCAGCCCCAGCAACTTAGCTAGACCTTGTTTCAAAATAAAAAAAAAAAAAATGAAATCCAACTGGGGGTGTAGCTCAGAGGTAGCATGCCCCTGGGTTCAATCCTCAGTATCACAAAACAACAAAACAAGAAAAGAAAAGAAGCAATGCAGTCAAATAGGATTTCTGTCTTGTTAGCAGACTTGTGTAGATCAATGTGAGGATGAGAAAGTATTTAGGAACCAACGACTATGTCTTTATATTTTGGGGTTTCAAATCTTAGAACAGATATAGGAGAGGAAGAAGATGAGAAAATGTTATGTTATATTGTACTTTGTAGTTTCTGATTTTCTTCATGACTAGTAGGAAAATAGATAGTTTGTAAAATTTCAGTTACTATGGCATTATGTTTAATGAAGTCAAGGAAGGTCAATAGTTTTTCAAAGCGAGGCATAATTGGAATAAAAATAACCCACGTACTAGAAATTTGCATGATTTCTATATACAGTTGGTGATACTTGTATTAAATATTTAAGCAATGAACTTAAAAGGCTTGAAACCCAAAAACATACATTCAAAATAGTTCTTGTTCCCTTCACTATAGGAAGTACAGTGTAAAAGTTTTGGCTGATTTGAGGAATATTTGGGAGGTAGAATTTACAGAGTTTAGTGACAAATTAAAAGGGAAATGATACAGCAATCAGAATATTCCTAACATCAGTATATGCATAGGAAAGATTAAAAAAAAAGTATGAAGAAGATCCAGGAAAGAACAAATATTTTATGTTTGAACATGAAGATTGATCCAAGATGAAGACTTAGAGGGAGAAACTAGGTAAAACTCAAGAAAAAGAATAAAGCCTAGTTAACACTAATTGAGCATTTATTATATAATAGGTATTGTGTCAAATATAAACAATTTTTACCTCATTTTACACAGAAGGAAAGATGGCTTAGGGAAAAATAAGCCACATTCCCAGGGGGCAGAGCTATAATGGTGGGTCTAAAAATCAGCAATTCTAACTATAGAACTTAAGTTTTTACATGGTATATCTTACTTGAAGAGTTGACACAAAAGTGGTGGGGAAAGATGTAGGGAAGAAGGAAGAATTTAATTGTATTAAATCAAATAAGGTTTGGATATTTTCCTTTGGCTTTGAGAATTAGCAAGTGAAGCTATGGAGAAAGTCCACGGATTGAGCAGGAGGCAAATCCAGATGACAGAACACTGGCAAGGACAATAGTAAATATGACCTTATAGTTGAAGCCAAGAGAACTTACTTAGTAAACATAGCTCTTTGGGTTTCTGAAAAAACTTCAATGAGAAAAAGACTTAACAGGTTTGTAGGAAATGAAGACTTTTAACTATTTTATATTGGCTACATAAAGGGTAATAAAGAAATTAAAGCTATTATGTATAATAAGTAGAATTTCTTACTGAATAATAAGGACAACACCAACAAATCATGTGCTCCCGCATCACCCATTATCCATTCAAGTCTAATTTATGAGACTTATTTTTCCTATCCAGTTAAATCAGAAAACTAGGTCAGAGATCATGAATCTCCTGCTCACTATCAAATAATGTGAAGTTGTTTGTAACTTGTATCCATAAAGAAGCCTCAATTCAATCATTAACGTGTCCACTGTAGTGTAATAATCAAAATATTAAAATCTTATTTGAAGGACAGATTTCCAGTGCTCTCACTTTCAGCTAGAGCCTAGTTTAATCTGATTTCCTGCAGAGAAATGGGTGGGGTTTCATGAATTGCTTCTCTTTCTATTCCAATTGTTTTGTTCTTCCTTGCTAGCAGAATTCTGACCAGTGGAACTTGGGAAAATTTTAAAAGTGTGGGAAAGAAAGGCAAGGACCAAGAAAATGCTTTTATTGAACAACAACAATAACAACAAAAAACGTAGTTACTGAGCTAAATTTGGTGTTCTCTGGGTCTGGGCAATATTTGAAGTGGACTAATTCACTCATTGAAGAGTTTCCAGGTTTCCCATGAGACCCTCTCCCATCTCTGGGAAAACTCTAATCTAATTCTCCAAATGGACAAGTATGTCAACAGTATTGACAGGTCAATTATGGTTCTTCCTAAGCTTGTAGGTGATATAAAATATAATTTTAATTTTCTTCTTGCAATATCTCCTCCTCACCCATACATGAGAAAATAAAGCTCTCTCATTACATTTCATTTTGCATGCATGGCACACTGTAGTTCATGAGAATCAGCCACTTTGAGCCCATATTTATAGGCAAGGTGAATACCTCTTAAAGTGCAAGTGCTATGGCTTCTTTTTTTTTTACTACTGGGAATTTAGCTAACTTTGAGCATACTACCTTTGAGCTACACAATCAGCCTGTTTTATTTTTTATTTTGAGAGCTTTGCTATATTGCTGAGGCTGCCCTACAACCTGCAATCCTCCCTTCTCAACCTCCTAAATACTGGGATTACAGGCGTGTAGCACCATGCTTGGCTCATATGGCTTCTTAAGTCAGTCTTTCTCTCCTTAGATTTTTCAAGACAAGAGACAGAGTGAGTCAACTTTGCTTCTCAGATTTCCATGACAGACAAAAATAAATAAATAAAATTAAATTAAAAAAACAAGGAAAAAAACCCCTGAGTTTGAAGTAAGGGGCAGGAATTCCCATTCTTTACTTCTTGGGGATAGTGAGACACATTTCACTTGTTTTGTCAGCATTCTCACTGCTATAATCCCAAGCACCTGACCATCACAACTTAGAGGAAGATGCATTTGCTCACAGTTCTGAAGATTTCAGTGGTTCAGTCCATATCAGGCCAGGTTACATCTGCAGAGTTCAGGGCATGGTATGAGGAGCAGAGAGAGAAAAGCACAAGGGCTCTGCTCTGCTCTCACCTCACAGAGGCAGGAAGCAAGGGAGTGAGAGCACAATGGGATGAAGAACCATATAAATCCCCAAGACCACACCCCCAGGGGTTCCTCCTAAGCAACCAAGCCCCACCTCCAACATGGCTACCTTGTGTATGTAAGGTCTGCGGGATATTCTAAATCTGAACCATAACAACATACTGTCTTTCTCCAAAATTCCATCTAAAATTCTAACTCCTCAACATCTTACATTTTCTATGTGGGAGAAAGGTTAAAAATTGTGAACTCATTTCACTATAAAAATCCTAGTTAGTCTTGAACTTCAACCCAGAACTCCTTTAAATTTTTAGGTCTTTGCCTACCTTGAGTCCAAAATAATCCATTTGAGCCATATGAGACACAGAACTTTTGTTCTCATTTGCAAGAAGTCTTCTCTCAAAAGAAAATCATGTCAAAGAAAAAGAGTTCAAACTGCTGACCCATGCCTACCCATGCTGGTGTATCTCTGAATGAGTAACTTCAGTTGAACATTAATCAAAATAGCAACACGATGAATTAGCACAACTTCCTCGTGCAACATAATGATCAATAAAGGGAAGGCACAGGTGCCTTGGAGAAAAATTTAATCTAAGTGCAAATCTTTTATTCATAAGTTTCAAATTAAATCTGCTTGACTTTCAAAAGCTCCATTCAAACATTAATAAATGTTTTTATATCAAAGGGCAGAAATGCCACACTCCTTTTGTAAGCTAAAGTGCATGTGATTTTACATGTTCCCAAATGAAAAGCATGAGCCAAGAAAAGTACACAAATGAGAAAAAATTAACATGAATTTATTACAAACAGAATTTCCAGTGTAAGTTATGCTCACAATGGCACCTGTGCGGATGAGTAGTGCTCTCAGCATACAATCAGACCCAAAATGTTGTCAAACCTAAAGAATTCAGTTTACATAAGAATGAGGAGTTCAAGTGCTTATCATAGCTTCCCAACAGGTCTCTGTAAGGCCTGGGGAACAGGTCTCTGTAAGGCCACTGAGGCAAGGTGTACATGGTAGAAAAGGTAAGATAAATCACTTTTGTTGTGATCAGTAAATGCTGTGTTCATCAGCTTTTCAAAACTGTGACCAAAATCCTGAACATAAGCAACTTAATGAGGAAGGCTTTCTTTTGGCTCGTGGTTTCAAGACCTCAGTCTATGGTTGGCTGGCCCCATTGCTTTGGGTCTGAGGCAAGACAGAACATCATGGAGAAGGGCATGGAGGAGGAAACTGCTCAGCTCATGGTAACCAGGAAGTAGAGAGAAAGGAGCCTTGGAAGAGAATACCTTTCCAGCGCAGGCCCCAGGGTCCTATTTTCTCCAACCATGTCTCCCTGCCTGAAGTTTCTACCACTTCCCAGTAGTCTATGCGGCTATCAATGGATTAATTGATGGGTGAGTGGAGAGAGCCTTCTGATGCAACTGTTCCCCAAAGTCGCACCTCTGACCATTGCTGTGAGCACTCAACACTTGAGATTTTGGGGGAAAGGCCAGATTCAAACAACAGAGATGCTCATGGGGCTCACCTGAGCTTCTCCAAGGTTTCAATTTTTCTAAACTCTAATTGATGGTGGACCAAAAGAGGAAAATACGTACAATGTCGAATGGTTTTCAGATTATTTTTGTGATAAAAATCCATGTATTTTAATTTTGATTTTTAAATGTATTATTGGAGGATTATAGTTATACCTCATAGAATAATTCAAAGTGATGCATTCATATATGCACATAATATCTCTGGTGCCTTTCCCTCTGCACCCTCTCTTCTTCCTCCCTCCTTCCTCCATATGCGTGCTCATGAGATTTATAGTGATATCTTCATATATGAACACAACATTATTTGGTCTGTTTTCTTCCTCAAGTCTCATTTATCCCTTTCCCTCCCCTGGTCCCTTCCAACTAATATTTTTCTCCTCATTTTCATGAAGTCCCTTTCCTCTCTTATTTTATCTCTATTCCACATATGAAACCATTTTGAGATTAAGTTCAGTAGTGCTAAATACATTTACATTGTTGTATAACCAATCTACCAAACTCCTCATGTAAAATAAACTCAACCATTTAAGAAAAACTGCCCATTTACCCCCTCCATAGACTCTAGTGATCAACATTATACTCTCTACAATAGTTTGATGATTTTTTATTTTAGATATCTTCTACAGGGAGGATCATGCAGGATCTGTCTTTATCTGACTGGCCTATTTCACTGAGCATGCTTTCTTGAAGATTCATCCATCTTATCACATATGGCAGATTTCTTCCCATGTTAATGCTGAATTATATTCTATTATATGTATATAACAGCATAACACCTTTTCTTTTTCTTTTTTTTTTTTTTTTTTTGGTACTAGGGATTGAACACAAGGGCATTCTACCTTCAAGCCATATCCCCCTTTTTAAATTTGAAACAGGATCTCACTAAGTTGCTAAGGGTCTTGCTAAATTGGTGAGGCTGGCCCCTAATCTGCAATTCTCCTGTCTCAGACTCTCAAATCCTGGGATTACAGTAGTGAGCCACTAAACTGGATTATAACACATTTTGATTTTTAAATGTATTATTGGAGGATTATAGTTATACCTCATAGAATAATTCAAAGTGATGCATTCATATATGCACATAATGCACATATTTTTCTAATAATTCACTGGGACCACAATAAACTAAAAAAAAAAAAGACAAGTGGAAAGGCAACCTATAGAAAAAAATATCTTTTAACAGTATACCTGATAAGGAGTTTCATATATATGTAGATATATATTTGTTAGATTAAGATATATGTATACATATATACATAACCTTACAAATAAACAAACAACCTAATTTAAAAATGCATTACTTGGGAGGCTGAGACAGAAAATCTCAGGTTGGATACTAGTCTCAGCAACTTAGTGAGATCTTGTTTCAAAATAAATAAAAAAGAGCTGGAAATATACTTTGGAGGTAGAATGCCCCTGGGTTCAATCCTTGGTACCATTAAAAAAAAATGCACCAAGAATTTGAAAAGACTTTTCTCAAAGACATACAAATAGCCAACAAATATATCATCAGACAAATGGAAATCAGAATCACAATGAGATATTCATCTCATACCTGTTAAGATGCCTATTATAAAATACACACATAGACACACACACACACACACACACACACACACACAGTAATTATTAGTGTAAACAAGAACCCTTGTGTATTGTTAGTGGTAATGTAAAATGGTACAATTTCTCTGATAAACACTACATAGATCCCACAAAAACTTAAAACTAGCACCACACATGATGTAACAATCCCATTTCTGAGTATATACACCCAAAAGAATTTAAATCTGGGTCATTAAGAATATCTGAATTTCCATGTTAAGTGCAGCATTATTCACAATAACCAAAATGGGAAAACAGCCTGCATGTCTATGAAAATGTCAAGATGAAATGATCTCTTCTCCTCTGGAACTCAGATTTTAAAAACAATGTTGACAGTGTACTCTAGACAACTCACATTTTATTTAAGTATCTACCTCTGGTGAGTTGAAGGTGCTGCACAGAGGAGTACAGGCAAGAGTGCTCCATCACTCAGCTGGTGCATACACTCTTCCCATTTCAACGTGATACCCGAGACAAGCTTCAGAGCCTCTCCAGCCATGTTCTTATATAAGTATGGTCTCATTTCTAGCAATTAAAAAAGTCTAATCAAACCTAATAGTATGACTCTAATCTCTGAACTCTTATCTTCTTGCCCTTCCGGATAGGGGTCAAAGCTGTCAGACAGGCTTTGTTGTTTTTGTTGTTATTATTATTATTAAAATTTAACAAAAACGGAACATATTTCTGTGGTACCATGTGATGTTTTATACCTGGTACAGATTTCATAATGTTCCGGTCAGGGTACATATATCTGTCTCCTCAAACATTTATCATTTCTTTTTTGCAGTACTGGGGATTGAACTCAGGGGCATTCTACCCCAAGCCCTATTTTTTATTCTTTATTTTGGAACAGGGTCTCACTAAGTTGCAGAGTGCCTCACTAGGTAGCTGAGACTGGCTGCGAACCGGAATCCTTCCATCTCAGCCTCCCGAATGCTGGGATTACAAGCATGCGCCACCACGCCCGGCTAAACATTTATCATTTCTTTATTGTAAAAACTTTTCATTTTTTTTCTTGGTACTGGGTATTGAACCCAGGGACTCCAAGCTAAACTCCAGTCCTATTTTATAATTTTCCTTTTTTAAGTTTTAAAATAGAGTCTCTCTAAGTTGAGGAAGATGCCACTAAATTGCTGAGCCTGGCTTTAAATCTGAAATCCTCCCATCTCAGCCTCCCAAGTACTGGGATTGCAACTGTGCACCATCATGCCTGGCTCAAACTTTTCAAATTCTTTCTTCAACTTTTTAAAATATACATAACACCCTATATTTATCTACAGTCATTCTACTGTTCACTAGGAAGCTAGAAGTTATTTCTCCTATCTAACTACAACTTAGTACTTGTGGTTATAATTTTTTGGGGGGACTCTAGCTCAGTTCTGTTTTGTCCTTCAGTAAAACTTAGAAATCTGTTTATTTAGTCCAGGCTGTCTTTGCAGTATCATTCCAAGTAGTTCCAGCTGGAACTTAGAATTTTAGTATTCTAAAGAAAGGATAAAGCAGCAGATTTCATCTTTTTTAGTCAAAGATACTAGTCAAACTTTTCCAAGGAAACAATCTACATGCCTTAATGCATTAGAACAGGATGGACCTCTAAACTTCTGTAGTCTAGTAGACAGAAGCCTGATGTTGCTGTTTCTTCTCACAAGCACACCCACCTCTGAGAGGTATCCTTGTTGTTTTCTACATTTGAGTTTGGGTTGGAAAAACAGAAGAGTTGTGTTGAGTTAAAAAGATGTAACAAGGGCCGGGCATGGTGGCACATGCTTGTAATCACAGCATTTGGGAGGCTGAGACTGGAGGGTCCAGGTTCGATGCCAGCCTCAGCTGCTTAATGAGGCCCTTTGCAACTTAGTGAGACCCTGTTTCAAAATAAAGAATAAAAAAATAGGGCTGGGGCTGTAGCTTGGAGGTGAAATGCCCCCACATTCCATCCATCCCCAGTACTGCAAAAAAAAAAAAAAAAAAGAAAACAGAACTAGAGATAGATAACATGTGATGAGGTACATATAGATCAAGTGAATATAAATTCCCATTTCTTTGAGATGACATGTACTTTTATTTATTTATTTATCTATTCAGTTTTTGAGATACAGGGGATTAAATCCAGGGGCACTCTACCACTGAGCTACATCTTCAGTCTTTTCTAATTTTTTAAATTTCTTTTTATTAATCTTTATTTTTTTTTTCTTTGTGGTTGGGTCTTACTAAGTTTCTCAGGCTGGCCTTGAACTTGCCATCTTCCTCCTTCGGCCTTCCTAGTAGCTGGTATGATGGGTTTTCATCATTGCATATGACAGTGTACACTAATATTTGTACTGCCACCACCGGTCTACTTTGGTATTTGTCTAAGCTGGGCTGAATTTGAAAGAATTCTTCCTTTCTGTGCTTCCATCTTCTGTCATGCCCATGCAATAAACAGAATTTGACCTTTAATATCTAGCTAAATTTGCAGAATGATCAGTGAAAACTTGTCTTTTTCTGACACTGTCCAGAAACACTGCAGGATGCTGGCTGATACAAAAAAGTGTTTGATTAGACATCTGAAGCTACAGATAGATGACTTATAGGTAAAGTATCATGGTTGATACTGGCTGATTTTATCATGGCTTACCTTGTGGCTATGAAGAACAAAGGTGCTAGGCCACATAAGAATCATGGGCCATTTAGGATTAGATGAACATAAACGATGTGTGGAAAGAGTAGCTAAGCTGACTTGCCATAGAGCATAATTACTGTAGTCTGAATGGTCTGCTCCTGTGGTTTGCCTTTTATTGTCACATACATTCACTTATTATTGTGCCATGTTTTTTGCATTTAGCAATGAGCTCTGTTGGAAATAATGAGCACTAACAAGGAAAAGCACATGCTTAATGAAAATTTAAATACTACATTTCTGTTACTTGAGAGGGGTCTTGAAAAACATTTAATTGGCACAAAATCTTTTCGACATTTACCATCCACCACAAGCTACAGTGATATTACTGGGGGAAAAAAAGCAGATTATATAAAGCGGAGGAAGTATCAGCAATGACTTCAAAAGTTAGTATTTATTTTAATAAGCTGCTCCTGAAAGTGACTATTTTACTTGCTGTAGAAGAAAGTATATTTGTCTATCATCTTGGGAACATGACTCTTCATTTAGATGAAATAATTATTGCTTTTACTTAATTTTGCTCATTTCAAGTAAGAGTTTCCGTTCAAACGTAGGGAAATTGAAATGTAGCTATTGATATGGTTTCCTCACTTAGCAGAAAGGGCATTTTCCATACAGATTATTTATCTTAGTTGAGAATCAATGTCATATAATGCTTCAAAAGGAAAATTATGCAAACTTAAAGTATTTTAATTTTAAAAATTTAAAATAGTACAGTCAAAGTAAATTCTTTAGCTTGTTCTGTCAAGAATGTCTGAATTTCCTTGGATAATACTTCAAATTTAGAAGTTCAAGATTGAATATAAAATTATTTTTCTGTGCTGATGAAATTTTTAATTTTGTTGAAGATAAATGTTGTGTTAAAACATAGCTCCTACACAATTAGAAATTAATGAAATAGAAATATACTTGGATTCAATTCTGGTATACACACAACTGATAATTGTATCTACAAAAACTAAAATTCTTTGAATTAAAGTAGAAGCTATGATTGTCAAAACTTACTAGCAGTGTTCTATATAGAGTAACTGAACTGTAAATTTTTGGTAATCAAACTTATGTTGAATAAAACTTCTTCAGAATAAGTGATGTCAGCCAGGTGGCAGGCAAGGATACCTCTCCCCAACATAAACACTGAATATGCAACAATATACAGACCAAAGAAACTTTGTGAGAACTTTAGAAAACATTTAAGAAGAGCAACAACCAAGTGAACATCTATCCAAGAAAGAGATACATTCAAAATGGCAGGGCATTTAATAGCATTTTTCTTACTCTTGCCTCCCTCTCTCTCTCCCTCCCAAGGCACCTTTGAGTGGGGAGGTCACCCAATTCCTGGCCCCTTCCTTGAAACTAAAGGAAGGCTGGTACTTGCCTTCAGTGTTCTGATTTTTCTGGGGGCTGCAGGAGGGAATGTTGTCTCGCCTGATTGCAAATGCTCCTGCATTGTTTGGATATCTGGTTTGCGGTTGCTGAGAGCAATGATAGGCTCCGCTGCACTGGACAGAAGCAATCTGCAGATCTGGAAGTGACTGAGGGCAAAAGACTATAGTATAGAGAAATATAACACAATGTCTAAGATTCTGAGAAGAAGGAAAGGTGAAATACTTAGGATATTAGGACTCCTAGGGAAAAGCAATTACAGCCCATGTACTGCTGATGAAAGATGTCCCTGCCCCGTATGATGCTCTTTATTGTTGTAGTTTTTGTTTTTTAATGCTGACTTTTCAAGAAAAAAAATGCAAGATATACAAAAAACAAACAAACAAACAAACAAACAGACCAAGGAAAACATGGCCCATATAATGGACTGAAATAATTCTCTAGAAACTGACCTTAAAGAAACACAGACTTCTCAATTACTTGATAAAAACTTCAAATACGCTGTCATCAGTGATGCTCAGTAATCAAAATTAGAGCACACACAGACTACTAGACAAATCAGGAAAATTACATGTGAACAAAATAAGAATATCAACAAGGGGATAGAGTCAAATAGAAATTCTGAAAGTGAAAAATATATTGGAAAATTCTCCAAATTGTTTAAACAGAAAATTGAATAAGCAAAAGTATCAATGAATTTGAAGGCAGGTCATGAGAAATCAAAGAACAAAGAAAAGTGAACCTTAGTCTATAGGATTTATGGGCCATGGTTAATTAAGCCAAGATATAATTAATGTGAATTCCCAAAGAAGAAATGAAAAAGAAAGAAGTAGAGAGCTTATTTTAAGAATAATGGTCAGACACTTCCCAAATTTTAACAAATATCTGGATGTAAAATACAAGAATTTCAATAAAATCCAAGCAGAACAAGCCCAAAGAGACCCACACTGAAGAACATAATCAAATTATTGAAAATCAAAGACAAATATAAAAAAAATATTAAAAGCTGGGATGCAGCTCAGTGGTGGAGCACACCAGGGTTTAATTCCCAGTACTGAAAAAATAAATAAATAAACAAAAACAAAGGATTTGAATATACATTTTTCCATATGTGTCATACAAATGGCCACCAAAGATGAGAAACAATGTCCTATAATATTAATCATTGGAGAAATGCAAATTAAAACTATGACAGATTATTTAAATTGCTATAAAATATTTTAGCAATTTCAGTCTTATCTTCAAAATGCAACTTCAAAATGAATTTCAGACTCATTTTTATTATGGTCTGTATTATTATATTTCACTTTTCAACATTCTAAATGTGTTACATGATATCTTAAGGTAGGAAATTTTTACTTCTTTTTTTGTAAGTCATAGTAAATTTTTCAGTTTCTATAACAAAATACTGGAGACTGAGTATTTATAAAGAAAAAAATTATTTAAATTCACAGTTATAGAAGCTAGAAAGTCCAAGATTGGGTGCCCATATCTGGTGAGGGATTCATGTTGCTTTATGACATGGTGGAGGTTGGAAGAACATGTGAATGTGTGCAAAAGAGAAAAATACAGTAGCTTCATGTTATAACAACCCCTCTTGTGGTATTTAATTCAGTCCCATGAGAATTATAACTCACATTTGTGAAAAAGAATTCATCTCTTTTAAAAATCTAATTACTACTTGAAGGTCCCCCTTCCTACCAACACTGACAGTCAAATTTCAACATGAGTTTCAGAAGAGACAAACCATATTCAAATCACAATCATACTATTTTTATAATTACATCTTTTACTTCTTGTGTAAATGTGTTTGTAATATCTAGAATGGAGCTAAGATTCTTAGATCATAGTTCTTTTACATAATAAGATATATATGTTATTTCATGATTTTCAAAAAAAATTTTTTTGTAGTGTGAATAGAACTCAGGGGCATTCTATCTCCAAGCTACACTCCCAGCGCTATTTTATGTTTTGTTTTTTTCTTTTTCAAAACTTAATCTCATTAAGTTGATGAGAGTCTCACTATTTGCTGAGGCTATTCTCAAACATAAGCTCCTCCTGTCTCAGCCTCCCATGTACTGGAATTATAAGAGCACACCATTATGCTTGGCTTATTCCATGATTTCTTCATTGTAAAATTGCATTTGAGAAGTCATAAGTGGATTAAAAAAAATGTTCCCAAGTGGGTCCCTAGGAGCCACACCACACATTCTCTTTCCCATTTTGCTTCAGCAATCCAACCTCTCTTTGATAGTCAGAATCAATGACTTTTGCCAAGATGGCGATTCCTTTCCTTCCCTGCTGGCCTCTCAGTGCCTTTGGGTGCTGGAACGCCTGGGCAACAGTGACAATTATTGGTTCCACGGTCTTTTGCTGTGTCCCTTGGTGAAGTATGCCACTCTGGGTGACAGAGGCAGATGATATCCCATCCACCACTAGTCAGGCCAGTGAGGCTGGCTTTATTGCCAGCTGGATACTTGACCCATTTTCAGAACCTCTCATAGCAATACCTTTTCTCCACATCCGTTGTGGTGAGATGCCATCTCTGAGTGCAAGTGCTGAGATGGAGTTTGGCCTGCTGGATACTTATGGGTTAGAAAGCTAGTGTTTTGAATCCAAAGGGGGGAAAACAAGATCAGGTAAAGGAAGAAGCAGTTGAATCATGTCAAAAGTCTGGCAAAGCCTCTTCCAACCTGCAGGGAGCTCTCAAATAGCAAGAGCCCATCAGAGTTGTCCAACATTGGTAAAAAGTGTTGGAATTTTACACTCCAGTATCAATCAGACATCAGATGTGGACAACTATGGAGGTATGTCCCAGGTCTCTCTAGCTGCAGCAAGCCTTGTGTGGAATGTCCATAGCTTTGACTTGAAGCTCTGTGAAGATCTTCCTCAACTCCAGGTCCACAGGGGCTGCCATCTTAGTGCAGAAACGGAAATATGAATGAGTGAATTGGATCCTAGTTAGGAGTGTCCAGGGAACCCAGACAAAAGAGAAGAGAACAACTTCCTAGTTTTGCATTAGAGCAGGAAAAAATGCCATTTTCTCAACTATTTCCTGCAGAAGAAAACCTTTCCCTCCCCTCACTTATGATGTAGCAATACTTGGGTTGGAGTGCCCCATCAGCTACAAATCAAACCAACAAACTACCCCAAGAAGTCAAGCACTCAGGGAGCAGAAAATCAAGCTGAGTGATTATAATATTGACCCACTGAAAGAGAACAGCTAAAGTTTTAGATGAAAATCTAAGTAAAAATATAAGAGCACTTAAGAGAAAAATTATCTCCCAAAATACATTTTGAAGTTAAAAAAAACATGAGTAGACTATGATTGAGAGTTTATTATTGACCTAAATGATCAAGTGAGAAAAATATCAAAATGATTAGTGTAAAATATAAATACCTGAAATGCGTAAGAAAAAAATGATAAATTTGGAGTACAGGTCCCTGTGATGTTCACACAGAAGTGCCACCTAGATCCCCTTCAATACAGAGAGTCACTCACAATCAGCTGTTAGAAAAGCAGAAAATAGCAGAAGAAAAAATTAAAGAAGTAGACCAGAAAATGTACTAACTGGAGTGAAGTGTTAAGGAAGCTGAGGATAATATCAGGGCAATGCTGATGTGCAGAAGGGCACTGCAGGAGCTTCTGGGAGGAGCTCTTCCTCCTGACCAATTCCATCCTCCCACTGCCTGGAAGGACACGTTGACTGGATATCTTAGCAACCCCACATTTTCTATATCGCTTTGAGCCCTTTGCAGGTCCCAACTCTAAATATTTTCCCCTGAATTTGCCTGCCACCCCTGTTCAGGACAATCCTTTCTCCTAGAGTGAGGCATGACTCCAGGAGAAGAAAGATGGCAGTCAGGGAAGATAGGACAGCTGTGCTGGAGCCGGCCACACCTGTCACTGGGCAGGCTGGTCAGAAGAATAAAAGGATTCTGTTGCCCTGTTCCCCACCCTGTCACATAAATTAGCAAATTCAGGTCATCAAATGATACTGCAAAATTGACTACATTATAATGATTGGACTTCAGGAATCTGTGAAGATGAAAGAGAGAATGATAAATGTGGGGTGCAGGCTGGAGAGGAAGAAGAAGAATGTTTTATAGTGGTAGGAGAGAGAAGGGAAGCAGGAGAGGGAGAGAGAGAGGGAGAGGGAGACAGAGGGCAAGGAGGAGGAGGA